>JBBPFP011769236.1:0-18728 GCA_037974795.1 Kaempferia galanga
TGATCTCTCTTTTACTTCCACGCCCAAGCATTGTTATTTTTTTTAGTAATTTTCATTTATAACTATGAAAAAGTAAATTATTACTAGCAAGTATTTCCTCTGTTATGTATATTGTCTTAGCAAATTCTATATTATGGTTTATGTAGAAGTATTTCTTGTTTGAAACCTTGTGCCTTATTTAGTTTATACAACTTTAGCACTTAACAAACATCAACCTCTCAATAGTTCAGTCCCAGATTAAAATTAGTACTAGATTTTCCTGAATCTCTTGCACAAATTTTCCAGTTATAGTTTCTTAATTTTAATTATTCTGTTTTGTATTGCTAAGCTCTTTTTGTTTTGATCCTTCTTGACTTCCACAGATAAGCAATTATGCAGGAATGTGGTTCATTCTGCTCTTCATCTCTATTTTTGCTACGGGTATTCTTGAACTCAGGTGGAGTGGTGTCGGGATTGAGGACTGGTGGAGAAATGAGCAGTTCTGGGTCATTGGCGGCACATCTGCTCATTTATTTGCCGTCTTCCAGGGTTTGCTCAAGGTGTTGGCAGGCATAGACACAAGCTTCACTGTCACGTCAAAGGCCTCTGATGATGATGGAGATTTCGCTGAACTCTACGTCTTCAAGTGGACAAGTCTTCTCGTCCCCCCAACCACTGTCTTGGTCATCAACATGGTAGGGATTGTTGCAGGCGTATCCTATGCAGTCAACAGCGGCTACCAATCCTGGGGCCCCTTGTTTGGAAGGCTTTTCTTTGCATTCTGGGTGATTGCACATCTGTATCCTTTCCTCAAGGGTCTCATGGGGCGGCAGAACAGAACCCCCACCATTGTTATTGTCTGGTCCATTCTGCTTGCCTCTATCTTCTCATTGCTGTGGGTTCATATCGATCCATTCACTTCTCCCACACAAAAGGCGGTTCAAATGGGACAGTGTGGTGTTAATTGCTGATGATCTTCCTTTCCTCTCAAGTTCAAGTATTGTTTCTTCTCATTTGGGGAATAAGGATCTACATATTGGGAGATTGCCGGCTCTAGAAGTTCAGTTATTTGTCTATTTATTCTCAGTATAGTTTGCTTGATTACTGTATTGTTGAAGGCTCACGCTGCAGTAATCTTTAAGGTTCCACTTCACTTATTTCTCTTTTTTTGTGTAGATGGCAAAGTTTTATGTTTATGAAGGACACTGTACAATGTTTGTTACTAGTATCACTCCCATTTCATGCCGAACGACTGTTGTGTTTGGTGCTTGTCTGCTGCTGGACAGCAAATAATATTAGAACACTATTTGCTACAGCAGCCGGAAATGAGCAACGATGGCCCGTTTGTTGGCTGAAAATGATTTAACGATAGTCCGTTTGTTGTTTGATCTTTCTTTGATCTTGGCGGCGTTCACGTGAGATTAACAGCTGCGTTCTTGGTTTTAGATTACTGTTTGGTGTGCACATTCTTCTTGGTTTTAAATTACTGTTTGTTAGTTAGTAATTTGACTGATAATTCATTGTTGTACCGATTTCCTGTCCAATTACAATTTTTTTTTGGTCTGTGGGAAGGGTTGGATCTACCTTCTAAACAGTTATGTTTGCTGCATAAAGTTGTTTAATGAGGTGCTAAAATGATAATAATTGTAAGGATATTCGTGTCCATTTCGTTCATTCGGCAGGCGCGCTGTTCTCCATTCTCGTGAAGCGTGACTAAAAAAGACGGAGACGGTGGCGTTTCGGCGGCGGAACACCCACGGCTGGAACTCGTCCTCACCGTCGCAGCCGCCGAGATCGGCTTCTTCCGGGCGGCGAGGATGCAGAGGAGAGACTCCAGCCGGTTGCAGGCCAGGGAGTCGCCAACGAGGCGAGGTGCTTGTGGTTAAACCCTAAAACCCTAACATTATCACATCCGCGTCAGTAGACCAGAAACAATGCACCTAAAAAATTGTGGCTCAGCCGACGCCAACGTACACTATTTTCTACCACGGCATTTGGCAGATGCTCAAAGGAGCCAAGGGTTAGATCAAATCACCAATCCTTCTCTATTGGCACTGCAAGCCAAGATCTTGCCTTTTCCAGTTCCCACAGCGCCATGACGCTCGTCCTTCCCGTCGCCCTCGGCTCTCTACCCATCAGCGCAACCCCAGTAAGGTTCAGGCAAACCCAAGCGCCGGTAGCTGCATTTGGGATCCAGTCTCCGCCTTCCTCCTCCTCCTCCTCCGCCTCCTTCGACTGGGTGAAGGTCACCGACGGCGAGTTCTTCCAAAACGACTCCAGGCCGATCATGCTCTTCGACGGTAACGCCTGCCGCGTCCTCTTCCTTTTCCTTCTTCTCCAATTGAATTCCTGCCCTAATCAACCTCTGTGGTGGTGCCGGTGGCCGCAGGCGTGTGCAATTTGTGCAACGGTGGAGTTAGATTTGTTCGCAACAACGATCGCAACAGGTCTCATGGTCCTCTCTGTTTTCTTCTTCGTTTTCCCCCTTTTCTCAAATGGTAATTTTGTCGGGTAACCGGTCGTCAAGAACATTTTTTCTCTCCCATTGAACTATTTCTTCTCTGCAGAATGATTAGGTACGAGGCGCTTCAGAGTGAATCCGGCAGGAAACTTCTGCGAAGATGCGGGAGATCATCCGACGATATTTCCAGTGTAGTACTTGTCGAAAAAGACAGGTACACCGTCTCAGTTTCTCTGTGCTACTATGTTGTTCTTTGATGGCCTTTGTCAGTTAAAATAAGCTGATATCGTCGATTTGAATTTGTTGGGTTATTGAGATTAATATTATCATAAGAAATAGTTTCCACCCCGAGAAGAGGGTTGTAATCTGCTGATACTAATCACCCACCAAAAGGCCACGCTGTGAAACAATATCTCCCACAGGGAAGGCAATACACCAAACATCTTGTGTAACATTGACGACAACCTCCTTGACAAGCATGAACAACCATAAATACTCTTGTGATTATTTGTGGTTGTTTATTGTAGCTAGAGTATCCAAGCCAATCATAGTTACCTAGACATGCCTTGCTTTCATTCTATCGTAAAGAAACTCTTATCTGTACATGACTCCTCTCTCAACAGCGCTTGAGGAATAAAAGCAAAACTTCACCTCATGTTTGAGGAGACAATCCTTATCTATGGTTTCCAACAGTCGTTGCATGCATTTTGAACAATTGTGGCATCTATCTCAAGGCATCATCACAATTTTGGCGTGCACCTAAAAAACAACTTGAAAACCTCATAGCCCCCGCTCTTACTAAAAAACTAGGTGAAAATTGGCATAAATATAGGGCTGTTATTTTGGTAGAAGGACACACCAAGTTGTAGTTGTGTTGTGCACACTACTACCGTGAGACATTGGGTCACAATTGGGCTTGGCACATTTGCATCAGTGAGGCATGGGTTGCATATATGTGTGTCACACTACTGGGCTGTGCTATCACGGGATTATTGTTTCCAGTCTGATTATGAACGGTTAAGGTGTGTTCTATTAAGTAGGACCTAAAACATACATGGTTGTGTTAATAGGAAACTATTCTTGTCTAACCACTTTGTATGACCACAACAATGAAGTTCTCACTCCATTGAAGAATGCTTTGTCATATATATAGATCAGTAAGCATTCCTTTAGCAAGTGCTAGGCACAAAGATCCAAAGACACTCATCCTTTCTGACAGATTCGCAGAAAAAAAAAAGGTTCGAAGGCATTTTCTCCTTCAACGAGGGTAACTTGTCAACCAATTTAATTTCCACTAGCAAAATGCTTTGCATGAAGTCCTCCCTTGCAGTTATGATTGGTGACTCTTAATAGCACAATGTTCGAGCCAACACAGCAGAAGTACCATCCTACACTTTCTAATTTGTTGGAGTACTATATTTAAATACTCCTATGGATCGGGACATTATGTGAGCTTGGTTGTTTGTATACATGTCCTTATCGTAGGGGTCAAATAGGGGGGCACAATAAGAAGATAGAATTTTCAGTAACCAAGTTTCTACTTTCTACTGTGTTATTCTAGGTGTTCTATAAAGTCAGAAGCTGTCCTCAGGATTATGGAGTTTCTTGGCCTCCCGTTTCCTCAACTTGCTTTCTTCTTGAAGATTGCCCCACTGTGAGTCTCAATAATCCTTCTTTGGTCTTCTTGAACATTGGTTATATGTTGGTGGGCTCAACCATTATGTTTCAGTTTCACTGAAATGTTTTTGCTAAGCTTTCATAGGTTTGTGAGGGATTTTTCTTATGACATAGTTGCCAACAACCGCTATGCATTTTTTGGCCGCACAGAAACATGTGAGATATAGGAGATTGCTATGCTCGCCCACGAGTTTCCATAGATGCTTCATTGCTCATAGTCTTGTATAAACTCGTATTTTACAACTTCATCATGTAACCTTTGCAGGGCCTTTCATGATTTTACCAACTAGGTTCTCAATAAAATCATTCCTTTGCCTGTTATCAACTCCTGGACTTAGTGTTTATATATTCTCTGTTATGCAACAGTTCGACAGACCATATATCCATTTAAAAGCTGATCTAACTAGAGTAGCCCAATTCATGACAACCTAGAACAAGAGGTACCAGCGTGCTCTAACATTTAACTAATGATAATTTTAATATACATGCTCTTTTTTTAAAAAAGAATTGAATAGTAATGTCATATCATTTTAATATAATGATCAAATCAACAGACTCTACCAACTCGATATTCCGCCCTTTACTCCCTAGCATTTCAAGTGTAAAATAAGATTCTCTAGTAGATTTACCCTTCAATATGTTTAAGCCTATTCTCTAATCTATTGGTGTACTAATGATCAGAGAATTCATCAAAAGTAGAATTGGATCAATTAATAATTACAAGTAGAAACAAGACGAGAAGACAAGAAGATGCCTCTCTCTGCTAGAGTAACATCAATCCCGGAAGTCATACTTCCAACTCATTCCATCTTTATCATTCTATAATATAATTTATGTTGGGATATGAATGAATCACTCACAAGTGAAAGAAATTCCACCCAAATCTGAAAATATATTTGTGACTACGTTGCCAAAATTACTTTGCAGGTCAGTTCTTTCTATCTGAAAAATACGGTCTAATTAATTTTTTCATTTAACTTCCATTTGGATTCTGGAGAAACTTTGAAATCAAATCTAATGGGTTGGAATGAGATTCCGTAACATTTCAAGAGTCGTCAAAATGATATGGCAAAAAAACACTATAAAAAATGTGAGAAGTTGACCGGATTCGGACCGAAACGGCGGAAGCAATTAATTAACTCGTACCGACTTATTAATTTGATCAAATCAAAACGGGTAGGTGTCGCATAAGTATGCCACCGTTGATCTGTCAATTAATGACTTTGACCTTGTGTCCAAGTCAATAACGTCATTTTGGGAGTCGCCACGTTCACATGGATTTGACGCACTTAATTAGAATAATTTGAAGACACATGGAATTCTACATATTTAAAATATGTGCATATGTTTTTTCCATAGCTTTTAAAACGATCTAGATTCGCTTCTTAAAACACACGGTATTATTAAATTAATTAAAATTAGTCTGATTTAGTAAACCTTTAACTCTTATCATCCATTGAAACTTTGATGGGTGATGTTTAATTATGTTTTAAATAGAAAATGATGTTACGACTTTATGGCGTATAATTCATGTTCATCTAAAAAAATTTTAATTTAAATTTTTTTTATATTTCATACTGTAGTGTAATTCTTAAATCTTAAAAATAAAATTTCATTGATTATTTATATATATATATAATACACTTGCTTTACCGGTACAACCCCTAAACTGAGTTTCAAAACATTTGGACTGAATTTATCCCCAAGTCCACTTTAAATTGTCAAATTACATGTTTACCCTTTCTTTCTAAATATCTAATTATTAATAATTGAAGGAAGAAAAGGAATGTGCTTGGAACATTCGCCAGCGCGGAGCCTCGCTTTGTTGAAGGGGAAGCATATACAAACACATTGCGTTGGAATATCTCCAATAAATCATAATTCAAATAAATAAATGAAAAAGACTTTCCCAAATTTGGATCAAAATTCAAACCAACCCAAGAACTAAATTGTACCAATTAATTAATTTTTAATAGCAAGTGTTTATAAGGATATTTGATTTCGATCTCTTTGTTATAACAATCACGCGATTCTGTCTATGTTTTCACCAAATTCGATTACTCCATAACAAATAAAATTTAGGAATAAATCGGTTCTTAATTTTAAATCGACAATTCGTGGTATATACTATATGGAATGATTTTTTAATCCACAAAATAAAATGTTCGAAATTTGATTTTACTCCCATGAACACGGCAACACGCCTTTCTTCATTTATTTATTAAATTTAAAAAATCGAAGCGTGATTATTGTTTTATATGTATAATACACATTGCAATTAAATATAAATAGTAGCAGTAATTTCGAAGTGGTAGAGAGAGAGAGATCCAATCCCTCCTCAAGATTCCCTTCCGATTCGATCCATCGGCGGCATTCCGTTCTTCGTCGTCCGTTCGAATTCTATGTGACTTGTTCGGATCGGATTGAATTCTTGGATGCAATTTCTCCGCAATTGATCGATATAGTGAGGCATAGCCGCGGCGGAAGATGTCCGGCGCGGTCAAGGCGGTGGAGCAGCGGATCGACTTCCCCGCCAAGATGGAGACACCGCCGACGGAGGCGGATCAGAAACAGCATCGGAAGCAGGGCGGTTGCAACCCGGTGAAGAAGCCGGGACCCGTGTCCATGGACCACGTCCTGCTCGCGCTGCGCGAGACCAAGGAGGAACGGGAGGCCCGGATCCGGAGCCTTTTTGGCTTCTTCGACAAGGCAGGGCTTGGCTACCTCGATTACGACCAGATCGAGACTGGCCTGTCCGGTCTCAACATCCCCGCTGAGTACAAGTACGCTAGGGATCTCCTTAAGGTTTGCGACTCCGACCGCGACGGGCGTGTCGAATACCATGAGTTCCGTAGGTACATGGACGGCAAGGAGCTCGAGCTCTATCGAATCTTCCAGGCCATCGATGTAGAGCATAATGGCTGTATTTTGCCCGAGGAACTCTGGGATGCCCTCATCGAGGCAGGTAAAATTGATTAAGAAGGAACACTCTGAACTGCATCTCAAGTAACGAAGTAACATTGTAGATTGGAACCGTTGACACAAGATTTGATTATTTCTGAGTTCATGGCATAAACATAACGCTGGTTTAGTATTCCACTAATATTATGGAAGTGTGCTAAATTGAGTACCGGGATCCTATACCTACAACTGATAGTTATCCTACTGTTTCAAAATTATCTTTGATGACCATTATTCTTACTACCAAGTTGCATTTTGTCTGCTTAATTTAGGTATTAAATTTCAAAGAAGCAACCAGGGTTCAATTTCTTCCATATTTTCTCCTCGCTTTTGTTATTTTATACATGTTGCCTAATATATTCAGTTTAGAAACTATTGACAATGGACAACACTACTACAGGGCAAAGGTAAAAACATTGGCTTTATATGATGAACCATGAATTGCATAGCTACACTTCCAAAGAAGAAAGAACAACTTACCTGTCTGCATAGATATCTAATTGTATAAACTGAAGATCCTAGATTTGGTTATCATCATCTTTCCTAATGGCTTTTAGACATCAAACCCCCTGATTCTTAGGTGATTATCATCCAAATCTTTTCTACAAAAATATTGGTGGTCATGATTGGTTCTGATTAAGTTTAAGTTTCTATATTGGAATTGGTTTTAATCTTCTAAATTGCAGGATGCTTTCCTTCATGCCAAAAATTTCTGCAAATAATGAGGAAAGATTTAAAGAAACTTATTCATTTGTGGAAGAGACATTTTCATAAAACCTGTTACCTTCACTACCTTCACAAGCCATGAGCTGGCCACATACAAAGAAATTGTATCTAGTTAACAAGCCTAGTTTAGTTGTCTAGTAAAAATATGTAGAAGATCCAGGATATTATGGAAAGTTTCTGTACCAAATCCTTTTGGTTGAATTGGCAACTACTTGTTCTCTACTTCATGTCAAAACTTTTCTGCTAATGTCTAAGCTTTGAGAATACTGTTAACAAACACATTCATAATTACAAGAAACGTTGAAGACTTTACAAAATTAATTTCAAAATTAAGCTGGATTTCATGCAACACCGCCTACTGATTCTTCATCAATGAGTCAGTGTTACTGTAATTACAAGTGAGAGATATAGAAGATCTGTATGTTTTAGCAGTTGAATATTACAACTGTATATGATCTCTAAGCGTGTTTTCACTGGAACATCCTCCAAAGGAAGTTGTAGTTTGATTCATCTTTTCACTAATGTATTCACCATCTTCTGCTAAAGCTTGCATCATAAGATCTGCTAGTGTCTGTCTTCAGGGATTGAAATTGATGATGAAGAGCTTGCTAGTTTCGTGGACCATGTGGATAAGGATAACAATGGGATTATAACTTTTGAGGAATGGAGAGATTTTCTTCTACTTTACCCTCATGAAATAACTATGGAGAACATCTACCAGTATTGGGAAAAAGTTTGTCACATCGATATTGGCGAACAGGCTGTTATCCCAGAAGGGATAAGTAAGCATTCGAATGCAGCCAAATACCTCATTGCAGGTGGTGTTGCTGGAGCAACTTCTCGTACCATCACTGCTCCTCTTGACAGGCTTAAAGTGATTTTGCAAGTACAGACAACACAAACACACATTTTGCCAGCAACAAAAAAGATATGGAGAGAGAGTGGTTTCTTGGGGTTTTTTAGGGGTAATGGTTTGAATGTGATTAAGGTTGCACCGGAAAGTGCATTAAGATTTTTTGCATTTGAACTACTGAAAGATTATATAGTTAAAGCCAAAGGTACTGATAAGAGTGATATTGGTGCTTCTGGCCGTTTGATTGCTGGTGGTTTAGCCGGTGCAGTGGCACAAACTGCTATCTATCCCTTGGATCTTGTGAAAACTCGACTACAGACTTATGCATGTGAAGGCAGTAGAGTTCCCAGTCTAGCCACTTTAACAAAAGACATTTGGGTTCATGAAGGGCCTCGAGCTTTCTACAGAGGGGTTGTACCATCTCTTCTTGGAATTATTCCATATGCAGGCATAGATCTTACTGCATATGAAACCCTAAAGGAGATGTCTAGAACATATATTCTTAACAACACTGGTAACTTATAGACTTTAATATTCACATTGTTATACAATTGATTTTGTAATTAGTTGTCTAATAGTTTCAACTAACGTGTAGAGCCAGGCCCTCTTGTGCAACTGGGTTGTGGAACATTATCAGGTGCTCTAGGTGCAACGTGGGTTTACCCTTTTCAGAGCAAGGTAGTGCCATCTGCTAGCATTACTTATTTAGTTTATGAAACAATGAAAAAGAGTCTTTTCCTTGATTGAAGGAACTTTCCAAAAAAAAAATTTTCTCCATATTCCACCATAATTGACATGGCTGACTATAAGTATTATGATAATAAAGAGAAGATTACAGTTAGGTTAGGTGCATCAATTGTTTCAGTTGTGTTATTTAGTTTTCTACACATGAACTAAAGGTTATTAGTGTCTAAGGAGTCCCTTTTCCAATGACATTTGGAGTTTATAGGCATGGGCAAGCATTATAGCTTCATGAGTCAGGTATACTTTCTGTCTTTGGGCGCTGCTTCATCTTGGATATAACTAATGGTTATTCTTGTAGTTACATGTTTTATCTGGAAGGTTGAGCATTGTTCTGATTTGGCTTTAAGCAACATAATAATTGGGATATTGTCTTCCATGAAGTTTGTAAACCAAAGTAATCATAAATATTCCTTGAATGTGACAGTTATAGTCTTGCTATTGTTGGGGTTCTGATTAGACAAAGATGTCATCTTATAAACGTTGTTCAGATTGAGTCATGTTAGCAAAGACTGTGGGGAGTTCTAAAATTGTGGCTATTGGAGGAAGCCAATTGATCATAAAACCAACCCTTAATTACTATGATTAAAAGGATGGCGAAAGGTTTCATGGTATAGGCCATCATTACATCAAATCCTCTCTAGGAACACTAATGACTTGGATGGGTGCTTTACCATTGTTAAGTAGGTACTATGTCCGCACAGATCATTTGTGACTGCAACCCAATAAGGAAGAACAATTGTCCCCTTGAGTTGCTATAGGCACTGCTGCTCCCTTGCTTTAGTCCAATGAGCAAGGTTGGAGTGTGCTTAAAATTCCAATATGGCCACCTAAATTTATAGGTATTTTATGTTTCATTGGGTTGACACCATTCTTGTGACTTGTGTTTGCGTTTTATTCCAAGGAGTAGCAAAACTTTTAAATAATAATGTTGGGAAGGACTGAGATATCATTCTCTTTGGGCAGCTAACTAGCTTGCGAGCATAAATTTGGCTTGACTTCGGTTTCACGAGCTCTGTATCAAAATGCATTGCACGCATTTGGAAGATTAAGTAAAATCCAATGATTGCATTTGATTGTAGAATCAGTATGTTTGTCTCCTCTATTGCAATTCAATTAGAGTGAACCCCTCGAGCATTTTTCTTTTGCTTGTGTGGGGAACATTCTGGATTTAATTACCAATTAATCGGACCTAAAAAAAAAAATGGTGATCAGATTATAAATTTGATGCTAACAGAGAAATAAGGCAAAGAAGAAGGTTTCAGATCCAATATTAGATAAGGAGAAAGATAATTTAGAGCATCTAAATACCACGAAAGTAATAACTGTGTATGCAGTAGTGTAAAATTCTTGAAGCATGAGACCTTATTCCGTAACGTGTTTTTTTTGGATTTCTGGATTTGTTAAAGTGTACTTCCAATTAGTCAAATGTAATAATATATATAACTTGTAAAGCTAAATGCTGAAGAATTAAAACGTAGCCTGAACATGGAACTATTAATTATCAGTATGCATGCTTTCCAGTAATGTTATCACAAATAGACATTTAATATTTAATAGTTATCCTCAAGCTCAAGGCTATATCATGATTATACAACAAAAAATTCTTACACAAGTAAAATCATTAGATTTGAAAATATATATATATACCTCTATCTGGTTGTCTATTGGTAATGTTATAATCACCCAGGAAACCTGCAGAGCCCTTGCCTATAATATCTGAAGGCACATTATCTAGTGCATAGTCAAATGAACTAGTACCTCCAAATTCAGAAGATGGAGACAGCCAAGTTGGATCTCCATAAACTGAACTGTGACCATAAAGTTCTGGATAGGATTCTTCGAATCCACCATTTGATCCAGCACGGGAAGCTTTCAAAGCACTAGGGCCATTGTTCCTTCCGAAACCTCCATTGACTAGGTCAAAATTATTGTCACCGCTTCCATAACTAAGATTTCCACTAGTGTAACTTGAAGTGTTCCCTTCAACTTGAGATGGGATAGGAGTAGTACTACCCCAGTTTAAAGCATTACTTCCAAATCCACCAAGATTCCCATTGTTATGGGACATATAAGCATTGGAACTTGCAGAATTTGTAGTATAATTAAGGCCACCACTACCCCATGCATTACGAGCCATTGAGCTGAAAAATGAATTAGTGTTTGAACTACCACCACTATAACCAATCAGACTGTTGATCCTAGTGGAGTTTCCACTGTAATAAGGGTTCAAACCACGTCCATACCCAATATTGTTTCCAAAATTGGAATTCCCACCAATGCTTGGGATCAAACTCGGTTCAAAATTCATTCCCATACCAAAACTAGGATTGTATGAAGGGAAGCTGTTTCTTGCACTACTAGGAAGACCTAATCTACTATCCATCCTCATTCCATATCCACCAAATGAGCTTGGATTATATCCCTGAGTATAGCCATTGAGAAAGTTGTTTGTCCTATTAAGTCCATAGTTATATGAACCAATAGGAGAGCGCATATTGGGGCTTGGGGAGAGTTCTTTAGGCACAGCTCTCTTGACCTCAACAGTCTTACCATTCAACTCATGAAAACTTTTATATAGCACCTTATCCACTGCATCCTCTGAGTCATATGTGATGAAACCAAATCCTCTAGGCCGCTGGGTGTTGTGATCATACATCACTACAACATCAGTGATTGTTCCAAACTGATCGAAGTACTTCTTGAATTCACTCTCTGTTATAGTAGATGGCAAGCCACCCACAAATATTTTCTTGGTACGACCAGGACCTGGAGAGCCATGGACACTGCTAGCATTTCTGTTAAGGATCTGTTGGTCATCCCTTGGAACAGCCTTCTTAGCCTCAACCTGAGAAATTGATCAGCTAAGTAGTCAGTATAATTAGTTCATTAACAAATTTCTGCTATAACAGGGATTTTCTGAAACCAACAAGCAGTATCTATAGCCCATAATTCCGCATCATATGCAAGGAGTAAAGCATAAAGGCATATAGATTATTATGGATGTGTATGTTCATATCAATGCCTAAAAATAACAGAGAAGGTTACACAATTACCATCCTGCCATCAATCATGTGTTTTTCCATGACAACTCGCTCAGCCACGGCTGGGTCCGAGAACACAACGAACCCAAAACCACGAGCACGGCCAGTGTTCCGGTCCTTCATGATCACAGCCTCCACAACCTCGCCGTAGCTTCTGAAGTACTCCCGGAGACTGTCCTCATTGGTGTCCCACGAAATCCCACCAATGAACAGCTTCCCAAGATCCGTCTGCATTCTCTTTTCTGCAAATTAAACGACTTTAAACTTCTCTCGTGACAATTGTCATCGGATAAAGCCCAATTTGATCAATTACAAACAAACACGAAAAAGATCAACATAACGCCCTCTCAATCGGATGGAACAGCGATTAAAAAATCACTTTGAAGTAGGCCATCGATGCGAATTAGATCTAATCAAACACGAACGACAGCTCGAAAACGTCCCCAGCCGCCCGACAAATCCCGTAGCCGTGGCGTAGATCTGACCAAAAGGCATCCACCGAAGAAAGCTCGAGACCGATGCCCGACCCAACCAGACCGGCCAAACCAAAATCCAATAACGCGGAGTCGGACGAAACAGAACCAAAATCAGATAAACCGTATCGGATTCCACGCTCTCTAAAAAAAAAAAAGAGAAGAAGAAATCGCAACTCACCGATCTGAAGCTGGAGCGTAAGATGCGAAGGCGAGAAGAGATCGTAGAGGCGCGTCTAAGATCTGCGAGGCGGCATCGTAGGATTCCACAAATAAGAAGATCGCGATCACCAATCCGACAATCTCCTCCTCCTCCGCTCTGCTCTCCTTATTAGATCAACCGATCGAACGACGACACCACCACCAACAACAATAAACAAATAAAGAAAAGAAAAGAGGGAATCGTCGGCTTTAATGCTTGCTTTTTCCTCCACCGTTTCCGCCCAACTCATCCAGCAGCTCTAGATGGAGGAGAGAAGCAGAAGAAAGAGGGTGGTGGAGGTGGAGCTGTTCACATCCAATCCAATACAATACAATCCAATCCCTATATATATAAATCTATCTGGCTATCCAAAAGGGCGGAGGAGGAGGAGGAGGAGGAGGATGAAGAGAGAAGGCACATGAGGGAGAGGGAGAGATTTATAAGGACAGAGGAGGAGGAAGGGAAAGGGTGAGATGTGGGTTGCCTGGCGGTGTGTGTAAGAAATGGAAAGAAAAGTTGGTAACGCTGAGCCTGGCTCTCTTCCGACCCTTTCCTCTCCATTCCATTCATTTTTTTGTTAATGTTCAAATTTATTAAGGTCAATGTAATCGGAAAAAAAAGGCCCCCCTCGTTTTTAGTATTTGAAGATAGATTTAGTCGCCATTTTTTTTATAGAAAATTTCTGTTAAACTAATTTGGGTAAAAATCAAAGGAGTTTTTATTTTATTTTATTTTATTTTATTAATAATCAAGATGACGCACCTCTCACAATTATTATTATTATTATTATTTTAATAAAGGCACCCCACTCAATTAACAGCCCTATAAAATTACATATTCGTTATAATTATCTCCTAATACATATATTAAATTTGAATAGATTGTATCTGTTCAGCAACATTTATATTGTATCTGTTATAATTTTATAGTTATTATAGTTTACATTGTAACAATTATGCTAATCTATAATTATTATAATATAAACTTATCTTGTTCTACCATAGCAGGTCCGTAGATAGTTGTTACACCGTAAACAAATGATCGGTTGAAGATTTAATATGTGATGATAATACAAAACAGCTATAGTATAAAGGAAGAAATTATCTTTGATAAAAAAAAAATTGTTGACGTCTAATTTTTTTTATTTTAATTATGATTGAAAAGGCACGCTATGTTTTATAAAAAAATTAAAAGGGGATTTATTATATTTTTCATATAAAAAAATACTTTTATTTTAATATTATTATAATAGTTTTGAGTAAAAAAACATAAATAAAATAACTCTATCAAAATTAATGCAATAAGAAATAGCTCTAGTTAAACTTATTTTCAAATATTGATCGCTCTCTATATGTTGTAATGATTTTGATTAAAATTGTTGTGCGTTATAATAGTTTTAACTATAATTATTATAATAACATTTGATCAATTTTAAATCAATTAAATTTTATTTTACCCTATACGCGGCACATATTATATAGAAAAGAAATTTATTATATATATATATATATAATAAATGGATATTTTATTTTACATGAATATTTTTTTAAGAAAAGAAATCAACGACGAAGACAAAGTTGATGGATTAGTTGTAAAAGGAACTATCATATTAATTTAAGTCTCCATTAATATATAAACAATTTAATATATAGATTGAAAATGTTAAATTTCGTAATTTAAATGCGCAAGCTCATCGTTAGCTGATCGGACGCTCCTTCAATTTATTTAACACAACAACAACAATCATTTACAGGAAAAAAAAAAGCCAATGAAAAAGGCACCAATAATTATCATTACCAACCTGTCAATCTCCCAAAATAAAGAATTCGCGCTTGAGCTACGTAAGGGACGAGCCCAATCGACCCACTTGGCATGAGCATATGAGGCCAGTTGACCTGTATCAATGCTAGTAAAAAAATTATAAAAGAAAAATAATAATAATTTACTTTTTTTTAAAAAAAAAGGAAAGAAATATAACGTGTTCTTGAGGAATCGGACTAGATGCTTCATGCTTAGTTGGCACTGTGGATATCCAACATATCATGTGATTGGGTGCTTTCTACATGCACAATTCGTTGGCATTGCCGTTGTGTGCTTCATGCCCGAGCTAGCTAGCATTTAATAATTAGCTCACTCATCACATTAATATTGGCCGAACATAGATTTTACACTAAATTAGATTTTTTTTTTCTCTGTTTTTGTGTTTGTGATAGCTCTGTTTTGTTGTTAACGATCAGGGGAGTCGGATTTGTTAACATCACTCGACTGCAAACCAATAAGGTTAAGGATCTACAATGGTGGAATTCGATCTCTTAGCTTAGATTTGATTGCTAGAAGACAGGGCATCCTTTGACTGATATCCCAGGCGCAGTCGGACATGTCGCCAGAGGACAGTGATCGAGCTCTGTCCCCCACCATTTCAGACTGTGACCCTGGTTCTGGAGGGCCAAGAACAGCAGCACCCCCATGAACGCCGTGCCGGCGTCCAAAGCCGCAGACAGCACGTAGTTGTACCTCTGCCACCAGCCCTTTCGATATCGGAAGACGAAGTAGTTGAAGATGGTGCCGGTGAGGAGCCAGCTAGCTATGTTCGTTGGCGTCGCCGGCGGCATGCCGGCGAAGCCGTAAGAAATGACGGGGATGTTGATGAGAGGGATCCATTTCTTCTCCGGGTACATTTTGCTCAACAGCCACACCGGAACCGGCAAGAACGCTCCGACGAGGAAGAGCCACACCAAGTTCCGGTAGAGGCCTCCGTGCCCGAAGAGGCGGGCGGGGCCGATCAGACCCCATATCACCGAAGCATCGAAGGTGACTCTGTACTTGGGACAGGTCCACGGGCTGTCGGGATGTAGAGAATCAACATCGCAGATGTTTGCGATGTTCTCGAGCATCCACCAAGCCACCGCAAGGTTGACGACGCCGGCGACGAGAGTTCCGACGAGCTGCGCAGTGTACATGCACCGAGGCGGAATCTTCATGTAATGTCCGAGCTTCAGATCGGCAAGGAAGGAAAGGGCGTGGACGGTGCTGATCCTTCCGTAGATCTTGAACAGCAGATTGGCAATTGGTTTCCCGGGAAGGACATACCCAATCATGAACTGGGCAATGATATCGTATCCAGGTTGCTGCAAGCAAGCAATCAATCAAGCAAATTAAGTGAGACGATCCGAGCAGAGTGCGTGCATGCAACAGCAGATTTATTAATTTCTTCTTTACCTGATTTGTGGTAGCTTGAATTACTCCGATGGGAAGCGTAACGATCCAAGCCAGAGCGAAAGCAAACAGCATGCCCCACCATGGCAGCTGCACGTCGCGTTTCCAAATGAAGGACATCGCTAGTGACAGTACAATGCTTCCGAGCAGTAAAACGAGGAACCACCACTGAGGAACTGGCTTGTATTTCCTCATCAGCTTAGCGTGGATATCCAACTTTGCAGAGTTCATCGCTTGCTTGCTTTGCCTCCAGATATCACTGACAGAGACAGAGGTTTATTAAATCTGAAAGAAGAGATCGAACAGAGCTACTAGCTATTACGCACTACGTACGTACGTACGTACCTTCCATGGAAGAGGAGGACATGGGTAATAGTCGCTGTGAATCTTGCAAATCCTGATCCGATCGAGAGTGCAAAAATGGGACTAAGATAGAGCTTTCCGTAGCTCTCATAGGCAGCAACATTCAGATCAAAATCCGGCGTCAATATCCTGGTGGTGTCGTATTGATGGCCTGTGGTGGTGAAGAGCTTATTGGAGAATATCGGAAACTTCTGCGCGTCGAATGTGTTAAACTTCCAGTAACACAGAGGAAGTATTATGTAAATAAACATGATGAATCCGACAGCCACGTTGAGGATGGAGGACCATGGAGTCACGAGAGGACTCCCATGGTACGCAGAGATCCCTGCCCAGTCCAGTGTAAATGCGCCGACGCCGAGACCGTGGTACGCTGATCCAATTTGCTGAGCAGTGATACTGTGAGGCCACGCCCAACACATCCATGAGAAGAAGCTTAATATCGGCAACAGGTAGCCGGGCAAGGTGTAGTACGCAAAGCTGGCCACGAAGAATATGAGAAAGAACTTCATCCGGCTTAGCTCTTTCGATTTCTCATCCTTCTCGTGTAAAGCTCTGCGATGTCAGTCGGTCAGTCAAAGAATGAGTAACGAGAGAGAAATGCTCCACTAACTTAATTGGAATTTTTGATCATTGCGAATATAATCAGCATAGACAGTGAGTGAGTGAATGACAACCATCCATGTGCATTGCCAAATGGATAGAAAAGCATCTTAAGAACTCATTCCTGATAAAGGAATTACCTGAAGAGGGAAACCTGAGCAAGGTTAGAAGGCCACCACATTTCAGCTGGCTCCACCAAAAACCTCCTCATCATCCCAGCCCAGCCATAGCCTAATATCTACAAACATGAACCATACGCAAACGTTCAAGACTCTTAACAAATTTGAAAGTTCAAGACTCTGTGCTAATTAAGAATCTTGTCTTAGGCAAAGTTCAAGACTCTTAACAAATGTGAAAGACAACAAGCAGACACACTGATAGTAAAAGTTCAAGACTCCTTACTAAGATTCCTGTCTTAGTAAAAGTTCAACACTTTGTTAAAGACAACAGATTGTATGTTACCAGTGCCAACCGATTGGAGATTTTCGGCTAAAATCCAAGGGGAAAAAGAAAAGGAAGGAGGAATTTCTTGTGTGCTAACCTGAGTCGTGAGCACAATAACGAGCGCGCAGAGGAAACTCAGACTCTGTTTGTAGTAGGCCTTTATCACCGTAATGGCACCGATGGAATAGGCGTCGCCTCCGCCGAAGGACACGCCGCAGTTAGCGAAGACGGTGATGATGACGTGCTCCTTGATGTTGAAAGGACCGGGGTTGAGGTTGAATCCCCAGCCCCCTGGAAAGAGCCTTACCTCCCTGTTGGGCAGCACAGACGGGCAGCACGGCGATGGAATGTCATCACGGCATCGTCGGGTCGTCCGTCTCCGGCACCACCAGCGCCACCTCCTCCACCGGGCACCTCTCCACCGCCTCCTCTGCCTCAGCCGGAGGGGGGCCGTTTCCATTGGCCGCCATCGCGACAACACCAATCCGCGAGAGGAAGAGAAGGGAGGAAATGGTTAAATCTCGGGAGTGAGGAAGGGAGAAGGAGAGGGTCGATACCTCGTCGTCGGGGTCGCCGGAGGAGACACACCGGCTGTGATCGAGTCGCCGCCTGCTCTGCGTCTGGCGAAGTCGCGGGCACAGCGCCGTCAGGCGCGATGAATCGCGAGGAGAAGGGGCCGAATAGGGGAATGTGAAACAAATAACTTAGGGTTTATTTTAATACTTATAAACTTTAATTTATCGATTAGCCCCCAAACTTAGATTTATTTATATTAAACCCTAGGTTCCTCAAACATTCTTGCGAAACCACCCCTACAACCTCCAAAAATTTCCCCAAAAATTTCTATAAACGCCGAAAAATTTCTTTAATATTTTTCGGCTAATAATTATTATTATTTAATACTTTTTTTTTCGTATTATTACATTCTCCCCTACTAATAAAAATTTGGTCCCCAAATTTTCGTTATTTACCATCAGCAAATACTAGC
>JBBPFP011770325.1:0-18727 GCA_037974795.1 Kaempferia galanga
TTTATATCCTCATATGTATACTTAATTAGTTCAATATATGTTACATTAATACCTTTCTTTTCTAAAATTCTCTATATAATTTCTCTTGGAACTATATTATAAGCTTTTTTTAAGCCAATAAATATAGTGTGTAGATATTATTTTTTACTTTTGATATTTTTTAATTAGTTGTATAAGAAGATGTATAAATTCTATTATTAACCTTTGAGTCATCAATCCAAATTAATTTTTGATTACTGTGGTTTCCTTCCTTAATCTTTTTTCTACTACCCTTTCCCAAAGTTTCATAGTATATGACTAATTAGTTTAATACCCCTGTAGTTTGCGCAATAATACCTTTTCAACCACTCTTTTAAATTTTTTATCTTTTACTAGTACCCTATTATATTCATCTTTAATATATTGTATTTAGATAGAATCTCATATCTTCCTTTCTCTTACTTTAACTATTCTATAAATATCGTATCCCCTTTTTTTATCTAATTTTTAATATAATCATTTAAAATTTTTATTTTTTACTTTATTCACTATTTTCTTAATCTATTTCTTGACTATTGTATATATATTTTTTTAAGTTTTTCTTGTTCTTACAAATATATAATTTTATTTATTTTTTTCTTCACTTTTTTTTTGTACTTTCTCATTCTACCAATAAGATTTACTTGGTGGTGTATGTACCTTTAACTCACCGAGTACACTTTTAATTACTATTTTCAACTTTGATATTATCTTATTTCATGTTGTATTAGAATCACCATATATTTCACCTAATACTTGTACTCCTATCTTCTCCTTAAATATATTTTACTTCCCATCCTTTAACTTTCACTACTTAATTATACGAGTCGTATATATTTTCTTTCTATTAATATTATATTAAGGCTTATATCCAATACTAACAACCTATGTTAGGTTGTTAAACTTTCTCTAGAGATTACCCTATACTATTTATAAATCTTTGTATCTTTCTTCCTAAAATTAATTTGTAATTTATTATTTAAACTTTTGAATGTGACAAAATGTTATTTCTCTTTTCATCTTTTAACTTATATGCTATCGTAAAATATAATAATAACTTAAAATACAATTTGGATTCCATCCATTAATTTGGCGAGTCAAATTTATTTAAGTGATCTTTGGTTCGGTAAAGAATAAATTTAAAATTAATTTTTTTTTAAAAAAAATTAGTTTAAAAAATGTCCTAAATTTATTAGATTGTTCAAAATGTCCTTAAATATCTCTTAGCATTTGTATTTTATTACCAAAATGTCTTCATTAATCTTTTGAATGATAATTTAAAAATAAAATAGGTATTTAAAATCTTTTGATAATTCCTATTACTTAGTTTTTTACCTTTAAACTTCAAACTAATGCACTAAAATCCTAACTACAAGCAACTCAATATATATAAACCATATTTTAAAATTATATAATAAAACAATGTATCAATCATTTAAATTTATATTTTTCATCCAACAAACTGTTAACTCAGTTAAAATAGTTTCAATATTATTGTATCAATTATAAGTTTTAACATTGTTATAACAATTATAATTATAGCTGATAAAATAATATTAAAATTTTTTAAATTAAATTGGAGTATTTTTTAATAAAGTCTGAATAATTCTAAATAAGTTGATAAAATTATTTTATATATAATAATTTAATAAATTAAATTAGAAATTAATATTAAATTGATTTATTTTAATATAAAACCAGTAATTATAATGGTAGGTAGGAATTTTTTACGCCCAAAATGATTTTAAAAGATTAATTAATTAATTAAAAAAACAATTTAGTCCAAGTCACGTGACACGGGTTGTCTCCAAGTTCTATTTCTGAGGGGCATCCCTTCTTCTCTCCTTCCTTCCCTCGCCCCTTCCCTTCTTCTCTCCCTCTCATCGCTTTCGTCTCCATTAGAACACTCTTTCAAAGTGGTCGATTACTCTCGCCAACTCCTGCCAGAATTTAACCTTTTTTCTCTGTTATCTCCATCGTTCCTCTCTCAAGTTCTCACCACCTTCTCCTGGTCTCGGAAGCTGCGGGACTTAATTCGTATCAGGCGGTCAGTACTGGAACCCTATTCGGAGCTGGCACTGGAACCCTTTTCTGTACTCGGACTGGTATGCTTGATGGGATGATTTGTTTAATTTACTTTTTGTAATATGTGGTTTTGGGGCATTGTGATAATTCTGCATTGTTTAGTTCCCTTGCGCATCTGTTATACTAGATACGGAGATTGGTTGATGATGGGAAATTTTGATGTGCATCTGCAAGTGCCCTTTTCCAAATGACCGAAGAGTGATGATAAGTTGTGTTTCTTTGGATTAGTGTGCTTATCTAGTGAAACCTGATTAAGGTGCTGGAGGATTCTGAATGTGCTTTCTAGATCATGTTGATACTTATTGGAAAATGATGCATACAAGGCTCCTTTATGAATTTGACTATGGCCCTAAAAGAACAGATTCAATGAGACATTTTAACTCGATCTTTCTATGGAACCCTTATGTTTAGCCTTATGCCTTCTTGCTTTAGAATTAGTATAACTTTCTTGCTATTTTAGTTATCGTTTATTTCAGTACATGATTAAAAGATAAACTTATATGAGCTTGATGATTTCATTGTCTTGACCATCTCTATAGTTAACTAATTCCTGCTTGCCTATATGAGACAACAAGGCAAAAGGCACATGCATAGATTTTTTTTTTTTGTGCCTTGTATTTTGAGTCTGTTTTTTTTCATATTGCATTTATTAACCATCATATTTTACGATCTTTTTAGATATGCTATTTGAGATGATCTGATCTTCTATGTTCTCTTTAGTTATCCGGATTTTGATCTAGACTGCAGTATCTTATGATCATATAGCCTAAAATGGATCAAACAATTTTAGTTTCGGTTAAGATTAGATTGGCTTTGAATCTTAGACAATGAAACTTAATACATTTGATAAATCTCAACTATTTAGAGTTATCTATATCATATGTGATTCTTATCCCTCTTTTTTTTTCTAGTGTACACAGGACAATAACACTAGTAATATTCAAAATTATATGATAAATTTTACATGTCAAATTTAATTTCTAAAAAAAAAGTTTTTTTTGCTAACATATAAGCTCTTATGCTCATTGTCCTGATCCTAGAAATCTTTTAAACCTCAAATCACTAGCTTAAATAAAAAAAAATAAATTGGTATTACAAGTCTCAGAGTAAACATACCTAGTTTTTGTTGTCATTGTCATCAAGTCCTATTTGTCCCAAGTATTTGGTGTCACCTATATAGATGCTTTTCTTGTGCTTTTCAAACCATATCACTAGAAATATTCAACTTTGATTAAATGTTCTTCTATTTATATTAAAATTTTAAAATGTTGTCTCAGTTTAAGTAGCTGACCAAAGAGATGATTTCTGTATTGTGTTGGAGTGTCAATGCATAGTGCAAGTATAGAATAAAGCTGATGAAAAAGAGGCCAATGCATAACTATAGAGGCTTTTGCATGACTTCTTACACATTCAATAAAGGTTGTTTGAGACTACAATCCTTTCAAAGTTGTTTGTGAATTGGAGGAAACACTTGTAGAGCTCATGTGGTCCTTGCAGAGCTACTCGCGAGCTAAATAAAACCCTTGTGAAGTTGTATCACAAGTTTTTCAGTCCTTGTGGAGTTGTTTGTAAGAAATCACAGTGCTGGTGGAGTAGTACCGAGCTGTTGTGGAGCATGAAAAAGCGGCCCTTTGCTCACAGAAGATCTTGTGTATTGTGCATAGTTGTTCTAAGTTGTTACAAATCGGATTTTTTTTGAGTCCTCTCACTTGCAGAATGCTCACCCATTGTGGAAAAAAACCCATCAATCTGCCTCTGTATGTCAATGAGTAATGTAAAATGATCCACCTGTGCTTACCAATATGAAACAATATTTAAAACCATGCTTTCGTCACCCTCAAAATTTATCAATTGTGACATTACAAAACAATCAATGGTCTAAGATTTTGTCAATAATAAAACCATGTATTTTACTTCTTCCATATATATTTATATATTTGCATGCTATTTGTTATTATAATGCAAATGGGGTGATGCAAATGATCCGTACTCTTATTTTGCCTTTGTTCTTACACAGTGGTATTTCCATTGGAAAAAAGTGCCTAGACGCACTTAAAGATCCTGACATTTGGATAGAATCTGGAGCATGCAACTTGTGTTCTTCTCCTTAAACTGTGATTGCACTTAAACAATTACAGCATCAACAGTTCATGTTGCATCTGAGAAGGTTGTCTTAGATCCAAGGCCTACTTCCAACATAACTTCAATCTGAGAAGGATACAGTTGAAGACAACAATTTCCAACAAGACCAAATGAGTTATATTGATGATTGTCTTTTCTCCTCAGACAACAATAAAACGTCAGATTTGCATAACATGATTTCAAATTTTGCTGATGAGCAACGAAAGAAGTGTCACATTGACAACATTTCACACATTGCTGTATTCCAAGATTCTAGTAATACAAATCATGAACATCCTGTGGAATTAGAGAAGAAGCTTATAGGATGCAACTCTGGATCATCAGAATCTTTGCTGAAGAAAAATGACCCAAAGGAAGTTCAGAAACAATCTACTGATGACTACAATAATAGTGGATCTGAAGACAATCATACTTACCCTATAGGAAATAGAACACTTATATTGAAAAATAGAATTGCATATTGTTCAGAAGATGATAAACCTTGTCACAATCCTGATGGCTTAGAAGACCCACATTCAAGTAGTAATATATCTTCAAAAGCCCAAATTTGTTCAGGTTCACTGATGAGCGCATGTCTTTCTCATGCTCTAGTCAATGTGAATGGGGAAAATAAAATTGCAGATGATGATGCTTGCAAAGATGATGGCGAAAAGACTCCTCAATTAGTTTCTTTGGGGACTGAAAATTGCATCAGTGGGTTTAAGCTGCAAGAGGCAATAAAATCAACGGGTAGTAAAGACCAACCTGCCAGACCCAGCTCAAACTCTCGGACATCTCAGGTGCTTTTGCAGCCATGTTTTGAGGGTGAAATTTTAGCAGAAACTGATGATGATGTAAGTTCATAATTTTCTTTCTCTGTTGTAGTATGTACATATTTTTTGTAGGAATTTATCTTATTGAGATATGTCATTGGACTCATGAAAAATTAGTCTTGAATTTAAACAAGTGCTACATCTAATGAACCAGGTTTCACCATTGATGAGGATGTGGGTATAGGATCATATATTTTATCTTTGATTCTATTATGTTGATCAATTACTAAGTATTTCACTTAAAAATTTACTTGTAGGGTTATCTTTTTTTAACAATGTGTTTGCTGAAAAGGTTGTTTTGTGTTGCTTCTCACCCTTTGTATGGTTTTTGTTTCGTTTTTTGGTACCCTAAGAAACTACTAACTTTCCACTTTCAACTATTCCTTTGTAAATGGTGCTTATATCTTTAAATATGTTAACCAGCCATGTGGAAATTGGTAATATGCTTTATTGTTTGACAAATAATAGAAGCTTTAATCTTTACCACAATAATGTTTGGGTTCAGCTAAACAATTTCTTGTCTTTCTGAATTGGTCATGTTTATAATCTGTTAGGCAGCCATTTTCATAACAACAACAGTAAAGAAAAGATGAATAAAACATAGTCCCAACTATTTCGGTCAGCTAAACCATTTGTTATATTGCTGTTATAACTCTATGTAAAGATACATGGCTACTAATATCTAGTTTTAAATCTTGTTCTCACGTTGCATCAAAATGTGGTCAATGCAACTAAAAATTGTACATCTTCATGCCTGATGTGTGTGTTGTTACAAAAGGAACTACCACATGACTAGTAGGTTAAGGATGCTAGTTGTATGTTTTTTTATGATGACACATACCTAGAATATTTTATGGTAAAAATAAGCATCATGCTCTTGATCCATTGCATTTTCTTGCAGGTAAAAGTCTGTGATATCTGTGGGGATACGGGTCAGGAAGAGTTCCTTGCTATCTGTAGTAGGTGTAGTGATGGGGCTGAGCATATGTAAGTTTTTTCCCCCCATTTTCTGAGACGTTTTTCATAAACTACTATGCTTGATGGAACATTACTTTTAATCAGTTACTGCATGCAAATAATGTTGGCTGAAGTTCCTGAAGGTGAGTGGTTATGTGAAGAATGCCAACTCAAGGAGGCTGCAGCTCAGATGACAGGGAAATTTGAAGCACAAGTTGCCCCAACAGAGGCACCACTTTGTTTAGAAGAAAATTGTGCAAATAAGAAAAGCAGTGTGGAAAATAAGACAACTGATCCAGACATAAGAAGATACAACGAAGAACCAGTTAAGTCTATTTCATCTAAGAGGAAGGAAGAAAATTTAGAGGTTAATTCTGTTTCTAAGCAAAAACTCGATGAAGCAATTGATACACCTAGTGGAACAATTGTTCCTAGGAAACCTTCTCAGTTCTCACGTGAGAACTTCAACAAACACGGTAGTGTGAAGATAAAACCAATCTCCTCCACAATATGCAATAAGTCAGAAGGAATATCTTGCACACAAACTTCTTCTGGTCTTGATTCATCTGGGATACAAGCACCTTTGCAACCAACACGTGGTAATTTTTGGTTTACTTTATGATTGAGCATTTTGAATACACTTAGTTCCACATGCTTAAAGCTTTTAGTTTCAGGCCCTCTCTCAAAGTCAAATTCGTTTAACAATTCAAAACTGCCAAAAGTGAAACAGTTGCTGGTTAATGTTCCTTGGAAGATGAAACTTAATAGAGAATCTAATTTAACCAACAAAAGAAATGACAGTCTGTCCTGGGCAATCTCAAAATCTGCAACATTTGGAAGTGAGACTTCAGGCTTCTCCAGTGTTGAAACATCAAGCAAAGCTCATGCACTTAGCCTACCACATTCTGAGGATCCTAGACAAATGAAAGGTGGGAGTATGCTGGATAAGAAAAATTCCACATGTGATCAACGATTTGTCAGTCCTGCAGTATCGATGAAGGCTGATTCAAATGAGCAAAGCTGTAATTCCAAAGTAAGACAAATTTCTGATTTAAACAATCTAGATGGCAAAAGGAGACCAATTGATGCAACTAGTTCCGGTAAGTAAATGCTTCTGTCTTGATTGTGTAGCTTGTCTATGTTATTTGAAACTGTTTGTAACTGGATATTCTGGAGGTTCATCAGCTACTGAAGTGAAGAAGACGTCAGCATTTCTGTCGCAAACTTCTGGAACTCAATCTCTAGTTAGATTATGTAAAAATGAAGATCAGATTCAACCTATTCACAAGGTAACTAAGCTATTCTCTAAAATTTCTTTGTTAAATAATGTAGTTAACTTGGCTGACAAATTCACCTCAGGCAACAGATTTGACACAAAGGGACGTCAAAGCTAAACGCCAAATATCTATAAACTCTAGACAGCTAGCTTCAGTTCCTAATTGCTTATCACATTGCCATAAGTGTAATGAAACAGATCACATAGCACAGTTCTGTCCAGTTGACAAACTTTGCATGACTGCCACAAAGCCTTCTTCTGAACGAAGTTTGGGGTATATGAATATCAGAAGTATTAAGTGGAAAGATGTAAGTGAGGGGCCTGCTTGGAAATCTGGAACTAAGAGAAAATCACCCGATCAATCTGAGGAAGTTTCTTTAGCCAGTGCTGATGTAAATTCTGAAGTAACAACTTTATATCCAAGTTCTAAAGACTTGTCTTCTAGGATAACCAATGTTCAAAATTGTAGTAAAGCAGCACATACCATCCATGTAAAGCATGTGGAAGATCATAAGAAATTTATAAATGTTCCTGGAGAAGGGACAGTTCTTGACTTTCCAGGTGATATGTCCACAAGGATTATGGCACCAACCTTACTTGGTCAAGCTTCCACTCCCGTTGATCTAGTGAGAGCTTCGGCAATACCTGAGATGGACTACATCTGGCAGTATGACATCTTACTAGTTTTGAGAATGTGTTTAATACTTTATCATTAGCATATAGTTACACTAAATCATTTTAACTGCTTAGTGCATTATGATTATACTTTTCTCTTGTTATCAACAGAGGTGCTTTTGAGGTGTTGAGGACTGCCAAACCTCCTACAGTTTTTGATGGTTTTCAGGCTCACTTGTCGTCCGATGTCTCACCCAAAGCACTTGAAGCGGCAGGACAATTTCCTTGCAAAGTTCAGTTGGAGGAAGTACCTCGCCTAAGCTCATGGCCTCTGCAGTTCCATGAGAACAGTCCTGGAGAAGATAATATTGCTATCTTTTTCTTTGCTAAAAATATTGACAGGTCATTTTATGAGTACTTATTCATTGAGAAATTCCATAATATATGCAGGTTGAGACAATATCTGATGTTTCTATACATTTTATTTTGTGCAGTTATGAAAATTACTATTGGAAGCTGTTGGATAATATACTGAAAAATGATCTAGCTCTTGTAGGTGTTATTGGTTCAATGCAACTTCTTATATTCCCTTCAAATCTATTACCAGGGAACTCCCAACGTAAGAAACTATCCCTACATCACAAAAGGGAGAATGTATAGTAATTAGTTTCTTTTGTCTACAGACTTAGAACTTAATCTTCATGTCTGAAGTGGTTTTATGTGTTCTTTCCAATAAATTTGATAAAAGTCTGATTTACATTGTTTTCCATACTTCAGGTTGGAACAATTTATTTTATCTTTGGGGTGTATTTAGAGGAAGTCAGGAAAATAGGTTGGGAGATCTGCCTGGTCTTAATAAGAAGCCTTCTGTTTTGAGTTTGAACATTGAACTTGCTACCCGAGGGCTGTCTATGAAAACTCTTTCTGATGTTTGTAGGACTGTCAACATATCTAATTTCAAGAATCAGGCTTCGTCAGGGTCTGATACTTTTCCAATTGCAAATGCATCCAGATGTAGTCCTTGCGGTGATCTTCAGGATATTCCAGCATCAGAGAAGGATAATGAGGTCTCCAACAAAGTGCAATCTCTTAGTACTTTGCATCAGGATATTCCAGATGAAGTTCAAAAGAAGCAGATTTCATACTCTTTTCCTGCAGCCTACTCATCTACAAACATGAACCAACTCAACACTGTCTGTGTTTCCCATCTAGAACCAAAATTTCAGATAGACATTGAAAAATTACCTCCAGAAGTGGAAGATGATATCTACAGCTTGGTAAGCTTGTCTATTTCTCTCTCTCTTTCTCTGTGAAAGGCTTACACATTACATCTCATTGTCTTTAGTTCGCCTGGTACCACACTTTTACAAGTACAAGTTGATTATTTTTTTAATGTTTTCCTTTGAGGACTAAGGTTCTCTCTCCCTTTCCCTCTCTCTGTCTAAGACATCACATATTTGGACTTTAGTTTGTCTAATAAGTAATAATATATATTTACAAATGAATTAAAATGTTTATGGTTTCCAGAAAACTACCTTATCAGTAGTAGTGGGCATCTCTACTTTGAGTAACACCTTGTGCAGAATGAATAGGCTGAATCAGCTGTGATGGAAAGAACTATGGTCAATGTCAGATGGTGGTAATAGATATGCCCAAGCCCATTTCAGTTAGCTATAACTTATCTTGGACAATAGTTTGATTGTTCAGACTGAAATTACACCTTGTTGTGTGGGTTTCCTCTAAGTAGACTTCAATTGCAGGAAAAAGGACCATGCAGCTGACTCCAGGCTGTCGTATTCCATTTTTGTTGTCACTATTGTTGAATCAGTGTCAAATTATTTATGTGCAATTTCAAAGGCAGGCCCCACTGACGAGTCTGTGTTAAATAAGGAGGATAGTGGTTCATAGTTTTATCCTTGCATAAAAAGAGAATGTTTGTGTTTCATGATTCAAATTCTGGGTCAAGTCTGCAAAATGCCAAAACATTCATGTGCTGATCTAATGCCAGGTCTATATTCATGAAGTTATATCTCGGTAGGTACATGTCTTAATTCATTCTTAAAATGGTTTTCTTCCCAAATGAACTCTCGGTATCTACTTGCATTGTCTATTTATCCAGTTTAATTTAATGTGGGAACAATGTTATGTTCCAACACCATTGAACATAACATCAGCGAAGTTATATGCCCAGCTGGATATCTCATGGGATGATGTGATGTGGGATAAATTTGTGCTTAGTTGGTGACCATACCAGGTTGCATGCCACAATCAATATCTTGTGAAAGAGGTTTATTTTCAAATAAAAATTGTATTCTATTATTGGTTGAATGAATAAAACAGCAGCAGAGGGGCTTATAAGTCTTACAAAAACCAGGTCTCCTACAAAATGGTGTAAAATTAAAATAGACCAGGCTTGCTGGAAATAACAAAATTATATAATAAAATAATGAAAAGGTTAAAATTAGATCATAAACCAGTTTATTTTGATTTTTTTTGAAACTTTTTCTATTGCGTAACTTGATAAGTGATACATGATCATCTCCCTATTTGAGTGTTGTATGAGTATTTGGCACTTGCCTGACTGCACGGTTAATCTCCCAAGTGCGAAAACAATGTCAGAATAATTTCTTAGATTTAATATTATATCTCATTTTTATCAATCTTGAGTAGATGGAAGATAGCAAGGATTTCGATCACTGATAACTGTATTTATTTACTGCCTTGAGGTTTTCAATATGCACATAGCTGCAATTGAAATTGTTAATTGGTTGGACTCCTATGTGAGCCCATACTCTGCATATTGTTAGAAGTTAATCATTGGCTTTCTGATATAAGATCAATTGAAAGCTCATGACTGATAGCAAGAAATAAAGGCAGCAACCAGTATAGTATAATCCTGCAAGTATAATTCTGATTACATAAGATAGTTAGAATGGTAAAAGTTTTTTGTGGACTTCAGCAATCAAATACATTGCTATCAGATTTTCCATAATGGAGAAAGAATTGAGGATGCCCCTGCCCTATTGTCTCTTTATAGTTTGGACCTGCTGGCACCATGAGATTTGATAGATACAAGAAATTCATGATGGTACAATATGTTTGCTTCTCTATTCCTAGTATACAATCTCTGATTCATACGATCCGTGGTCATCTTTAAAATGATTTGACATACATGCTAATGGTTACCCAAATATCATACTGCAACTTTTTCTTCTACTGTTAAAAGAAATGCTAGATAGTTTGTAGTCCTGAGGCCGCTTCATTGATCTGAAGTCACAACCCTTCTTGTACTACATTATTTTTTTTACTTTTTATTTAATGGTCAACTTGTTGTATTGCTAACCTAGTTAAGTGTTTTGTCCAACTTATTGTGATCTTTTGTTGATTGCTTAAACTTGCAACTGGGTTTACATGTCATATTGTCAAATGTTATAGGATGAATTCACCAGTCATTCAGATTGCAGAAAAGGCCATGAACATCTTGATAAAAGTGGTAGCACACAGGTTGGTAATCGTGTAGAACCCTCAAAGTTGGTTTCATTAAACTGCTGGCAAGGTGACGCATCTGCTCTTGTGATTGACTCACATCTCTTTCAATGCATAAAAAATCTTCTCATTTTATCATCCATTTCTTGGATCAGATAATGATAGAAATGTCCAAATGCTTGACCATTTTAGCTGGGAATCAAAGTCGAATCTGAAGTGTGCAAATCCTAGTTCATTGGATACAATAGAAAATTCTTCCATTGATTTGTTACAACCCACTGGTGATACAATGCTGTGGGCAGGTGAGTCAACATGCACATCTCTGAGTCATGAAAAAGTGCACAAAAAGATGAGGCTTGACAATGGTGGTCATATCGATTGTAGCTCGAGGGAGGAAATTTCATTCAATATATTGTTTCCTAAAATACAATTCGTGCCATCTAGTTTACCGAACAGTAGCCTGTTCTACGGGGCAATGTCAGAGAGCTCAAAAAATGCTGAAAAATATTTCTTCCATGTCAATCAAGGACCTACATGCACAAAGGCAGACAACGTAATATATGTTTCATCAGATGATGATGATGATGATTCGCCTAAATCTAACATCCCCATTCTTGAGCTAGCTTTGGGAGAGAAGAGAAGAATTGCAACACAGGAGATCTCCCCTTCGCAATCTCAAAATATTACAGAAAGGAACCATCGAGATAAGCTACATGTTCCTGGTGTGGTTGATGGAGATGATGCACCGACTTTTCTTTCGCTCTCGCTAGCTTTTCCTGTATTGGAGAAGGCACAAACTGTTAAACCAAATTCAGAAGTAGAGCAGCTTTTGCCTGATTCAGCTTCTACTAGCACTTCTTTGCGGCTTTTTGGTGACAGTACAGACCCATAAATCAATTCAGAATCACAGTTCATCATATACAGCATGTATGTAGTCATCAGTAATTGCAGCCTGAATGCAGTTTCCTCAAGATAATGACGCATTATGAGGCGCCTGGCCATCTATTTTCTAACTACATTATATGCAATTACTTCAGTTCCTCCTTTCTAGTGCAAGGTACATTGTTCATGTTTCTGTACAGGAAGGTCGATGCAGATCAGGTTGTTTGGCTTTTGCTGATGTGGTTCTGAGTAAGTTATCCTCATCGCCTCTGCTCTTTCTGTATGCAAATGAAGTCCTTAATAATGAGCTGATGCACTATAGGTAAAATCCTTCTCGAGGAACAACAGCTTTGCTAGCAATGCTTGTGCTAGATGAAGAATGGTTAGTCTACGCTAGCATCCTTCGTGCCAATTAACAGATTGGAGGAGCCTTGACCATCTGAAACTTCAACCATGACGCATTTCTTGCACCTTTTATACAAGGTGCCGATTGTTTTCCACATCTTGTTCCTCTTGCACCTTAAGAATTGGTTTGGTACGGACTCGGAAATACATACAAAGGTCCGGCAAATAAATTGAGAGATGTATTTGCTGCCGTTGAAATTGAGTTACAGAGTCTACATGATATCGAGTTGTGTTGTATATGGTTTCTTCATTTTGTAGAATTTCTCCCATAATAGCGATTTTTACAGTTTTACAAGTGAATGCTCCTGTTTTCCATTCTGTTTCCAATGGCTATTTTAGTTGAGGATTGTTGTGTTTTCTTGTGCTATCAAAAGACAATCATATCTTTTCGTGCAAATAGCTTAGTAATTAGAACAAGAAAGAAGTTGCATCAGAACCGTTGTGTACGTGGGATTGTCAATTATTACAAATTTAGTAAAAATTTATTTATATTCATTCAATACACATAAACTTGATTATATGAACAAATTTTAACAGCTTATTAAACTAAACGAACCTCAAATATATATATTTAGCTCGTTAATATTTGTGAGTAAATATGCTAAATAAATAAAAAAATTCTAAATGAACAAACTTGGTATTTGGTTTGATAAAATTTTTTATTTGGGTTCATTCAATACTTACAAACCAATTAAATAAATAAATTTGATCAATTTATTAAACTAAACAAGCAAATTCAAGCACATGTATCAGTTCATTAATATTTATAAATAATATTTATAAATAACATTCATTCATGAACAAACATACTAAATAAATATATTAAATTAAAATAAATAAATAAATTTATATTATTAACCTCAGAACCAAAAAAAGATTAAAATATAATCAAATAAACTTGAATTTAAAGCTCAATAACATCTATGAAAGTTCAAGCTCATTAAAAAAAATAATCATTACAACATGCTACTTTAATCTCCATTTTATTTCACAGACAAGTTGATGAAATAAAATTCCATAAAACAAAATCCTCACCTAACTATAGCATCCTCAGTTTAAAAATGAATGAAAATATACTTTTTTATAATCATGTATAATTTTTTCCCCCCAACCAATAGAATACAAAAAATTATAATCAAGCAAAGATAAAAAAAAAACAAGATTATTTTAGATTTCATAATGTCTGAATATAACCAAACTCACTAGATAATTTTGAGTCATAATAAGGAAACAGAGATTCCAAGCTCACATCATGCAGAATCCAAAGAGTACAGTCTCAAAGGCCAAGTCATTATGTAGCCTCAAGATGAAGAGTAGTAGTTTTATCTGAGGAACATACAGATTACACTTTTCTTATCAAAAGAAAGACTCTCTGATCCAACTCGAATTGAGCAGCATTCGAGGGGTCACCCTTGAGCATCATAAGCAGTCCTCCGAACGATGCATATATTTCTCTGAAGAAATGAAAAGGGAAAAAGAAAGCAGTGAGAACCATATCAAAGCCCCATGAATTTGTTGATGGTTGCTTGGTCTAGTGGTAAGCGAGCTAGATTCGCTAGATTCAGAAAGGATTTGAATTTGTATAATAGCAAATGTTGGGCACTCTTACATGAATGGCCTAGTGCATAACTTGACCTCCAGAGTTCATGAACTTAATATTCACTCTTTCCGGTCATAAAAAGGCACAATGAAGAAACAAATATAATCTAGATAAAAGAATTTTCAGTAATTGACCAAAAGGCGCACTTAAAATTGTAAAATTCTCAAAAGGTGCACCTAACTTTCAAATTTTCCTAAGAGCGCACTTGTTTCTCATTTTACCCCTCCCGCCAACCATTGTAGTGTTGCATTCAAAGAACAACACCACATTTGATGATGCAAAAACCCTAAAACCTATTTGAAAACCAGATTTTTGAAATGTTGTTCTTTGAATGCAACACCACAATGATCAACAAGAGGGGTAAAATGGGAAACAAGTTAGGTGCGTCTTTTGGGAATTCTGCAATTTTAAGTGCGGGCTTTGGTCAATTGCTGAAGAACTTTCTCCTACTTATAAGTTTGATTATAACTAAATAAAAAAGAGAGGCACTTCTCTTTTAGGAAGGAAAAAAACATACACTTTAACATTTTGTCCCGAAGCTTCCTCTGAGATTTTGTATAGTTTCCCATGCATCACATACTCAAATTTGTCGGCAAGTGATTTTCTGTTACCCTGAGAATAAATCAATAACTCTTAAGAAAAAATATTCAATATGATTAGAGATATTAACTAAAAATAAGTAAATCAAACAAAAAATTAATTAAACACAATTCGATCATCGAGCACAAGAGTTTCACCTTCTCGATAAAATTTAAAAGATCAAACAAATAAAACTAACAGTCATACTAATTAATACCTGCAAGAAGTAACCAGTGTCAGGAGTTCCATCCAGATTGAGTGTTGGAGATAAAACCATTGTGAACTTATCTCCAACATGGAGTGGATAAATTTCAGTGTTCACATCTAGATGCATGAACATATCAAACTGCTCACTGCGTGCTTCTATCCGAGAAACTACAACAAAAGTTGCTTCGCGTTAAAGCAGAATACTGCTATTTCTGAACATAACGAACTTGAAATTAGAAAAAAAAACAAGTCATTCGAAGTTTCACAGATACCATGCTATAACAAAACTTAATTGGAGCTATTTTTTTAAATCTACTATTAGATGGTGCCCTAGGAATTGACTAACTAATACTCCATAACAAGGCACTTGCATAATATTTTCTTGCAACTTAATAAAGGAGGCAGCCCGGTACACAAAGCTTCCTTCAATGTGGTCTTGGGGAAGGGTTTATTATTGTATTGTTTCCGAGACTTGAACCTATGACCTCCAAGTCACACGACAACAACTTTACTGTTAGTGCAACTTAATGATTAAGTAAAATAATTTCAAGCATATGCTCAAGAATGAAAGAGAGGCCACATAAGAAACTACAGTTGGACAAGCTCACTAGCAAGTTGGAAGTAAATAAAATGCAGAAGCCATTATATTAAACCTTAAGATAATACGTCAAACTATACATGGTAATAAGAAACAAGACAATCAATAAATATTATTATTAGACAAGGAAAGAGACAAAAGGAAATTAAAGAAAATTCTATTAGAGAGAAGAGACTATTACCAGCAAGAGACTATTGCTAGCAATAAAATATTGCATAAAGTTCAAACGAGGGATAAGATCAATGCAACCAACCACAAATTGTTGATAATGACACAGCTTAATGATGAAAATAGGAGTATTAGTTCAATATTAGGCACGTGCTAGTATGCCAAAACTGTATTTTATTGTGTGTGTGTGTGTGTGCCCAACACACTAGCTAATCAATCATCTGATCACCTTTCTTAAACATGTACTGATTGGTAAAATATATATTTGAAATCGAAAATTATAAAGTTTGAGACAAGTAGGGAGGATTGTGTTGCAAAACTAAAAAAGAAAAATCAAACTTCCAAAAGCTAGGAATGGATGGGTAAAAGTGCCTGGGACGGAGTCCGGGCGGGCGGGCGGGCAGCGGATGGCAGGGTGGGGGTGGGTGTGGTGGTAAACACACATCTTCCACCCACCCCCCCATGAAATTCCTAGCTCCGTCACTGTGATAGGTAGAAATTGAATTCTAGGCACAAAAAAGCAGTATTATATGGAAGTTACCAGACTGAGCTTTAAGACTTAGGAAATAGGCACAACACTCTTAAAGGAGCTTTGATAATGCTTGAAACAAATCAAAACTCACACTCCATTTTGGTTGGAAGCTTTTGAACAGGACTGAACTTATACAACAACCACCAAGTCTTATTTAACTTATAAAGTTAAATAAAATGCAGATTTAATAGCAATATAATTGTGAGATTAATACACAGATTCTGGCAAATAATCACAATTCTCAACAGAAAAACCATTATATAACAAAAGAATGAAACAAATAACCACCATGTGTTCATGATGCAAATATTTAACATAACAAATATTTTTTTTCTTATAGCTTTAAGTACAAATAACAAATCAATTCTGCCACTAGCTTCATCAAAACATGAATCTCACAAGTCATAAGATGCACGACATCTATCACAAACATAGATCATGTAGCAAACCTTTATCAAACTTTTTGCCATCAGGATCTATTCTCATCAAAGTAAAGATGTCTTCAAAAAGAAGCTCAACCATTTTTATAAAGATCAACCTCTGCAAGCAACCTGAAAAGACAAAATCTTACCAGAATTATGCAATAGAAGATTGTAAAACACATATGAGAAGCTAACCCAAATTAACAAAGGCACTCTAACATTAACATAGCATGTTTAAATGCTATTCATTCATTTGCTCCAACTTTCCTCTTCACCAATATTATTCATTCAATATGCAACTAAACAAGGTTACTAGTCTGAAATAGAAAACCACACAGGTTGCCATCAGTCCTCATCGGTGCCAAAGTGTCTAGAAGATCCACACAGGACAGAAGCAAGGCGGTTTTCCAGATCGGGAGGAGAACAGGAAAAAGGAAAAAGAAAGTTCTTTCTGCTAGGGTATGAGAAGAAGATAAGTAGGATTATGGGTTAGAAGAAAACCTGTCAAGGAGGCAACGCCGAAGCCGAGTGGTGGTGGATTAGGGTCACAGATGCGTTGCTTTGGCCGCCGCCGCCGACTTCGCACGGTGGTAAGCAAAAGAGGAGGCAAGGTCGGGGTGGACAAATCGGGGTGATAGATCCAAATAGATGTATCTTTAGAATAAACTATTAAATTTGTTATTAAGTTAGATTCGATGATTATATTATTGTTAATTTAGATTAGCCATTAAATTTATTATTATTTATCCTTTTCTTAATACTAGAATAGATTATTAAACTTATTAATAATTTTTTACATTAATTTAAAATTATTGTAGGGCTATATATACTGCTATTGTCTAATTTTTTAGAAGATAATAAAATGACTCAATTAAATAATAAAATTACTTTGGTTATTAAAAGTTTAATCCTTGATTATGAGATAGGATAGATTCCTATTAACTTGGCATCACCATCATGCATAGCTCCAAGCAAGTCCACATTCATTAACAAGTGCATGGATCTTAGCTTCACTTTAGCTCGATGATTGAAGGTTCTTAAAGTTGACATTAAATAGGTTAGAGAATTTAAAGCTAAGTATGAGATAAGACCGGAGAAATTGGAAAACAGAATCCTTGGTAACAATAGCAGAAGAATTGAAGGATGTTTAGATGATGCCTTCAGTTGAAGCACACCCATCAATAGTCAACAATATCAATACTATTTTTTTTATTTCTTAGACAATAATTTTAGATATTTTTAATTTTTTAAAAATTATCTTTTTTTTTCTAAATAACAGATATAGAAAATATGAATCAAACATTATGTTTTAGAAAATTATATTTCTTGAAAAAACTTAAAAATAGAAAAAGCTCAAAACAGCATAAGCTTTGATAATGATAAGACAAATTTATTGTTGATAGTGAATAAAAAAGGAATAGAAGTTAAGTCCCATATTTAGAATTATATAGAGCTTGGTTGAGTTTATTAAGTTCAAGTTCAACCTAAGAGTTTAAGTCCTAAAGGGGCTCTAAGAGATGGTGCATCCAACACATGCGCGCTTGGCTCAGCTCAAGGCGCAAGGCCCGAGCGGCATCACCATCCAAAAAGTACATCCTTTTAGAAAAAAGCATCACTTTGCTAAAAGGTTAAAAGGCACACCCCTTTATTTACTAAGGGTGCATATGACCCTACAAAAGGCCTCCCATATCCCAGAGTCAGAATCATCCCAAGCATCAAAGTTCAAGTCCGAGTGTCTGAAGGTTCGAGTATAAGAGTTGTTCGCCGATAAGTTGTTCCTCGACAATACCGAGGAGGGTGTGTTGCCTTCCTCCGTATTGCAAGTCGTTGTATCTCCTCTGTATTACAAGTCGTTGTATCTTAGGGGCAATTGCCATAACATATTGTTGGAAATATTCTAAAGCATTAATTAAATTGCACTTACAGCGATCTCCCGCGGGGTT
>JBBPFP011771419.1:0-18721 GCA_037974795.1 Kaempferia galanga
GCGTTCGGCGAGACAAATTACGTACGGGAGAAAAATAGGAGAGGAGAGCAAAAATGTCATTTTTTCTTTTAAATGAAATTCTCTTCCTAATTCAGACCTAAAGAAGTATGAATTGGTTTGAGAAGTTAGTAGGAAATTGAAATTCAATTTCCCACTAATTCCTTGTTGAAAAATTATATTAAATAATGAAATTGAATTTCAATTCTAGAAGGAATTTAATTTTATGGGTTCCAAAGAAAAAATTGCTTAACGTTATATTATAAAAAAATTGCTTAATTTTAAAGTAGTTTTAACTAAACTTGTTGTGCCTTACGGATAAATATTATCCCAAAAAGCATGGCAATTGTTTAATTGTAATCCAGCCCGGTCCAGCCCAAACAGGCCCACTTAATTTGATCCAACGGCTTAACCATAGTATGCTTTATAAATACGCAAACATAAGTGTAGTTGATCGTAAAAGGTTACCTTAGTGAGTTAGTGTCGGTGACATTGATAAAAAGGACACCTCCAATTTCTATAATATCAATTCACACCTCATTCTTTTTACTTTGAAGCCCCCTCCTTTCCAGAACCTTCGCATCTCTTTCGTCGCCCCTCTTTATCCTTCGCTGGAAGGGAACGCGAAGAGGAAACGACCAAGTCCAACCATTCCCCGGCGGGCCGCGGGCAGAGGCGATCGCTGGCGAGGTAGAAGTAGAACGGCGGGCATGGAGGACACCGCTGATCACCCCCTCCTTTCCCTCTCCGGCGACAGGCAGACCGCCGTGGACCGTCCTTCGTCTTCCGCTGCTGATTCGCCACCGCAGCCACCACCTCCTCCTCCTACTACTACCACCACCACGGCTTCAGGAGCGTCCAGGTATGACGACGACGATGACGAGGGGGACGTGTGCCGGATCTGCCGCAACCCGGGGGACGCCGACAACCCCCTTCGGTACCCTTGCGCGTGCAGTGGGAGCATAAAGTTTGTGCACCAGGACTGCCTCCTCCAGTGGCTTAACCACAGCAACGCGCGTCAATGCGAGGTAGGGCGGTTTCCGTGTACTGATTTTATGGATATCTTGTGTTAGGGTTTCTTTGGCTCGTGCGGGCCGTGTCCGTTTCGCTTCCACCATATTTTCTGGCCATTTCTCTTTGACAATTCACAACTTTTCTCGGTGTTTTCAATCAACGATAAAAAAAAAATACTGAATTCTTAGAGTGGAAATGACCGGAAGATACGTTAGGACTTGAAGGGACGGGACTCGTCTTTGTGTTTATATTGTGCTTGCAGGTTGGGATGTTATGACTTGGTTTCTTGAATGTCGATGACGATAAAGCCATACATATGGAATAGTAAATTTAAATGGTAATATAATTTTAGTTTAGTTAAAGGAAATTTAGTACGGTTCTAGATGTTCTATTTTCTTCTGGTTGATGGAAAACTCTGAGAAAAATAGCAATTCTTAGAGAGAAAAAACCAGAAGATATGGTGGGTCTTGAAAAAACTTATCTTGTGATTGTGAGTTGTGGATGTTGAGACTTCTTGCCAAAATGTCCATGAAGGTAAAGTCATACGTATGATCATGAGGAATAATAAAGTTAAGCCATGATATAGTTTTGTTTTAGCTGAAAGAAAATTAGTGGGAATTCTTTTAGCTTTTGGTTAATGGAAAACAGGAGAATACCGCCAATTGTTAGAAAGAAATAACCAGGAGATATGGTGGGACTTGAAGAGACTTATTTTGTGACTATATTGAACTCTGAATGCTATATGACTTGCTTGCTGGAATCTTCATGGATGATGAAATTAAAGTGTGATATACTTGCATTTTAGTTAAAAGGGAAAAAAACTCATTATGATTAGCGCCTAAAAGTTGGTATTTTTCTTCTATGTTTTGTTTGTTCATTTATGCTGTTTTACATTTACCAACTTTTGTCCTTAGCTTTGGTGTGAATCTTTACCGGTCATGAAAGTGTCCATGTTTTGTGGTGTTTATCATCTTTTTGAAAATCAATTCCTCCTGGGCCTAGCAATGCATCCCAGCAATAACGAAAAAAATAGTTTAGTGATTTTCCATGTTTGGAATGCATTGATAGAAGCGTCCAACTTTTTTTTCCCATTTGCACCTCAATTTATTGCTTGCGCAGTGGATGGTTCACTTTTTCAAAGCAAATATTACGTCAGGTGCTTCTAACATTTTGCAAGTGAATCATTCTAATGTGTGCCACTTTTGATGGCTGATGTCTTTCTTTGCCCACTGATCATATTGATTCATCATGTTTGCAGGTCTGTAAACATACTTTTTCTTTCTCTCCTGTGTATGCTGAGAATGCTCCTGCAAGGCTTCCACTTCAGGAATTTGTTGTTGGAATGGCAATGAAAGCATGTCATGTTATGCAATTCTTCATGCGGCTTGCTTTTGTTCTTTCTGTTTGGCTCCTTATGATACCATTTATCACATTTTGGATTTGGCGCCTGACCTTTGTGAGGAGTCTTGGTGAAGCTCAAAGTCTATTTTTGAGCCATCTATCTGCACCTGTAATACTCACAGATTGTCTGCATGGTTTTCTACTTTCTGCTAGCATTGTGTTCATTTTTCTCGGGGCAACCTCCTTGAGAGATTATTTTAGACATTTACGTGAACTTGGTGGACATGATGCTGAGAGAGATGATGAAGGTCAGGAAAGGAATGGCGCTCGTGCTGTTAGGAGGCTTCCTGGTCCAGTTAATAGGAATGCGGCTGTTGATAGAAATGCTGAAGATGATGGTGGAGCTCAAGGAATTGCTGGGGCTGGCCAATTAATTAGAAGAAATGCAGAGAATGTTGCTGCTCGATTGGAAATGCAGGCTGCTCGTCTTGAAGCCCAAGTTGAACAGATGTTTGACGGACTAGATGATGCTGATGGCGCTGAAGACGTGCCATTTGATGAGCTTGTAGGAATGCAAGGACCTGTGTTTCATTTGGTTGAAAATGCTATCACGGTAAGTAGCGCCCTCTTGGACTGTTTGTTCTTTATACTAAAACCTATTTGCATGTTTATTAATTTTTATTGCTTTTTCTTGGTTTTGATAGTGCTCAAAATATCCTTAAGTCATTTGCAATATCACATCTTGCACTAATTTAATTTGATGTACCAAACTTCAGCTTAGTTGAAGTGGATGCTCATATAGACATGAATAAAGTATGCAATTTTGCCTAAAATAAAAGGAAGATACAACTGTCAGTTTGCAATGATTTCATTTTGTGTAAAGCAAGGAGTAGTCAAACATCTGCCTTTGCTGTCAATCCTGATGGATGAGAGGAAATTTTGCAAGAGCACCTAATATGCTTGTTTTTGTAGGATCGAGGTTTGATATACAAAAAACATTTGCTCAGATGTAGTTTATAATACAACTTGACATGCAGTTCTGGGCAATGCTATCTAGTCAAAATTATTTGGTCATTCAATGCACCATTGTGGTGGAGGAGATAAACTCTCTAGAACAGATTAGCACACAGAGCGGTTATGCTGAGTTCAGTGAATAGCTGATTAGGTTCTTTTAAGCTAGTAGTTTGTTCTATGGTCATGCTGTTGGCAGCTCAAGTGACAGCTAACACGCTCCAGGTGATAATAACCTTTTAGGTACTAGTTCAGGCTTCAAGATCTGTTCTGACACACAAGCTTATGCCTGACACATGCAGCTTGGCAATGGGCCTGCCGCATGCATCATGGCAATGGGTCTGATGCATGCAATTCCCAGAACATTACCAAAGGACTACTAACACCTGAGTCTTAGTTATGCCAATGCTAATGTAGCCATTTGCTCGACAGTCCCTCATCTCTGTTGAATATTTTGTAAATTCAGTTTCATTGTGCATTTTTTTTTCTTAATCAGAGTGTACTTTTCAACAGTTTAATTTGTTGCAGTGGAAGCCAAATGATTCACTTAGATTCCTATGTGTTTCTATGCTGGCAAGTTTTTTCCCCTTGCTTCTTTGGTTGCCCATACACTAAATAGCTTTTCTGGAATTTCTGCATGGATTGCAAAAATATTTCTTTTTGATAATAATTTTTTTTGTATGGCATCTTGTTCTAATACTCTTCCAAATCCTTTTTTCTTCTTTTTGACACTTGGTAGGTGCTGGCAAGCAATGCTATCTTTCTGGGTGTTGTCATTTTTGTTCCTTTCTCATTAGGGAGGATCTTTCTCTATTACATCACATGGTTCATTTCATCAGTTTCTAGCCCATTGGCAATGAAAAGGTTGCCCATTTCAGAATCAGCTATCTCAGTAGCCAATAATACATTGAAGAACGGACTGATTGCTATGAAGAACTTGTCAACCGAGAACCATACTGATGGCATCTTGGACCGGATGGTTGGAGTGGTTAACGGATCCCAAATAATGAATATCACTGGAACAAATGAGATCTCTAATACTGTTGGCAGGCCCATTGCCACGGATCTGCTCAAGGGAACAATTGCTGGATCCTCCCATCTTTCTGATGTGACTACGCTTGCAGTCGGCTATATTTTCTTATTCTGCTTTGTTTTCTTTTATCTTGGGCTTGTTGCTTTGATACGATATAGTAGAGGTGACCGCATTATATTTGGGAGACTATATGGTCTACTTGCAGTAGCAGAAGCAATTCCTTCTCTCCTTAGGCAATTTCTTGCAGCAATGAGACATCTAATGACGATGGTTAAGGTTGCATTTTTGTTGATTATCGAACTGGGAGTCTTTCCATTGCTGTGTGGGTGGTGGCTTGATGTGTGCACCTTGAAGATGCTGGGCACAACAATTACTCAAAGAATTGAATTCTTTTCGGCCTCACCATTAGCTAGCTCCTCAATCCACTGGCTTGTTGGCATAGTTTACATGCTCCAAATCAGCATTTTTGTCAGTCTTCTCAGGGGGGTAAAGTTGCTGATCTTTTTTTCATGCTTAATTATTATACATACATTCGTACCTCGTTAAACCTGGCGTAACAATTAATGTTTCTGTTTCTGTAGGCTCTGAGGAATGGAGTTCTATATTTCCTGCGGGATCCAGCAGATCCAAACTATAATCCATTCCGTGACCTCATTGATGACCCAGTGCATAAACATGCACGGCGTGTTTTACTCTCTGTTGCTGTTTATGGCAGTCTGATAGTGATGCTTGTCTTCTTACCTGTGAAGCTCTCTATGCGTCTTCTACCTTCCATATTCCCTCTAGACATAACGTTGGTTGACTTCTAGGTTAATTCATTCGACAGTTGAATCCTTGGTTTACCTACTTAACTAACCTAACATCTCTCATTATGCAGTATTTCTGATCCATTCACGGAAATTCCTACCAATGTTCTACTGTTCCAGATTTGCATACCATTTGCTATCGAGCATTTTAAGTTACGGACAACAATAAAATCTCTTTTGCGCCATTGGTTTACTGCAGTTAGTTGGGCGCTTGGTCTGTCTGATTACTTGTTACCACGAGCGGAGGCTAATGGAACTCAAGATGCCGGCAACATTGAACCAGTTAGACGAGAGAGATTACATGATGCTCGTCTAGGTGGACCTCGACAGAATGATCTACCTTTGGTGCCAAGAATTGATGATGATGATCAAGGTAGGGGTGATATCGTTGGAAACACAGATGTGACTGAAGAATCAGATGCAGACGATCAGGCAGATTCTGAGTAAGACCCCTTAACATTTCAATTCTATGCACCTACATGATTTATATATCAATGCACAATCCAGTATGCTAACTGTTTAACTTTCGCAGGTATGGTTTTGTACTCCGCATTGTCTTCTTGCTGGTATTGGCATGGATGACTCTTTTGATTTTCAACTGCGCCATGATCATCCTTCCTGTCTCCCTTGGTCGTGCACTATTTAATGCCATTCCTAGGCTTCCAATTACTCATGGCTTCAAGTGCAATGGTAATGTTACAATCCTTTTCCCATTGTAATATAGTAGTATTTCTTCCAAACTAAAGACATTGACACAGATGCTCCTGTCAGATCTCTTTGCTTTCGGTATTGGCTGTTACATCATCTGTACTGTAGCTGTTGGAGTAAGGTATTCTGTTGATTACATCAAAACCCGTGGAGTACGTGTTTTGCTCTTGCAGATATGGAAGTGGTGCTCAATTATAGTGAAGAGCTCTGCCCTTTTGTCGATATGGGTGAGTAACACTATCCTGATGGTGTGTGAACTCATTTTTCCACATTTCTGTTGCTCACTGTTTCTTGTTCACAGATATTTATCATTCCAGTACTAATTGGCCTCTTGTTTGAGCTTCTGGTGATCGTGCCTCTGAGGGTTCCTGTGGATGAAAGCCCAGTTTTTCTCCTCTACCAAGACTGGGCTGTAGGGCTCATCGTCCTGAAGTTCTGGACTCGCTTGGTATAGCCACATTTTTCTTTTTCTTGTGTTTGTATGCTGCTTAGTTGTTTTCTAGCGATAACTGATGTCCGTTCCTTGAAATTGACTGATATCAATTTCATAACAGGTGATCTTGGATCAGATGGCACCATTAGTTGACGAAAACTGGCGTCGCAAATTCGAAAGAGTAAGAGAGGATGGCTTCTCACGGCTGAGGGGTCTATGGGTGCTACGTGAGATTATGATTCCGATCATCTCAAAGCTTCTGACTGTGCTCTGCATTCCCTATGTCTTTGCGAAAGGCATCTTCCCTGTCTTTGGTTATCCGTTGATAGTGAATTCCGCCGTGTACCGTTTCGCATGGCTGGGATGCCTCCTGTTCAGTTTGTTCTGCTTTTGTGCGAAAAGGTTTCACATCTGGTTCACCAACCTTCACAATTCCATCAGGGACGACAGGTATCTTATCGGGCGAAGGTTGCATAACTTTGGTGAAGCAATTACAGGCGATCAAGAGTCGAGGCCCAATGGTCAGGAGTCGAACTCCACAAATGCTGGTTTAATACTTCATGAACAAGAGGCTGACATGGGGTTGAGGCTTAGACGAGCTAATCAGCGCCAGCATGTGAGATAAGGTTTTGAGCTGGAAGATGCATTAAGCCATTGCCTTTGCTGATAATTTGTGTTTAAGTTGCTAGTTCGTTATACACCACATCCCGTGAACGTTGAAGGTTGTAATACGATGAACTTAATGAACTAGTTGCTTGCCGACGTTCTAAGTGATACTACGTCTCAAACCGGTGCCCCTGCCTCTGATGTTGATGACTCTTGGTTGGTCTCTGGTTTTCATTATCGAATGCCAATTTGTGTGAGCGTCTGGTGCTGTTGTAAGAAGGTTTTCATAAGATTTTTTTGGTAGAAAGTCGTGCAGTTTTCAACACAATATGTAATTCTCATTAAGAGAATTTCAATTGGTTTGTGTTTGCCCAGGAGACGAATTCTGTAGATCAATGCATAGCTCCTAAGGAATGTGATCTCTCTTAATCCTTTTTCCCCTTCCTGAGCATCGATTTATGCTGAAATGGAATAACATTATGTGTGTATATTTTTGGCTTATGCTTTGTATAATGGAATAAAATATGCAATATTTTTTTAGTATTTGATTTATAGAAATATGATAAATAGTAAAAAAGAATAATTTTAACAATGAGAATTATATTATCTGAAATCCTTGTTTCATTCATCTTATTTATTTGAATAGGTTGTACAGTTCGTTGATTCGTCTGAGTAACTTTGAAACACAAATCCATTCAAAAATCGACATTTAAAATATTCATCCCTAATGAGATTTAGTTTTACTACCGCACCACGCCGGCACATTGAATCTTTTTTCATCCGACAAGCGCGCACACCGTCCACGAGAATCAAATTGAGAAGATGGAGACGAACAGCAAGCACTAAGAGGCAAAACCACCAGTAAAATATAAACCAAATGTTTGCACAAGAGTATGATTTTTGCATTGTATGAACAACATCCTTGACATCATTTTTCCCTCAACCAGTATATTTCGATACAGATTCTTTGGTTTTAGGTTGCCTATAGAAAAACAAAGGCCGTTTGTGTTTGTGAGTAGTTTGATTTACAATTATCAAATCTTCAATGTAGTATGTTTCGAAACCATCTCGCGGCTAGCTGTGATGCTGAGAGCTGATGGATGATATTTCAGATCAGATCAATATTGCTTACCTGGATCTCCAGCCAACTTCAGCCACAACCACAGTCAAATGCTACAGAGAAGGAAGCAGCAATCCATCCAACCTGAAAAGAGTCAGTATAAAAAGGGAAGAAGAATTTGATATGGAAGAATGGATTTGGTTAGCTGGGAAAAGAAATGAATCGCTAGTGATCATCACTTTCCGAGCCATTTGTGAAGGATGGCAGTGGTGGATAATCCTTTCTCATGATTGCAATTGGCTTCATTGAAGCATCAGGGTCTTCGTTCTGCAAAGCACCGTCACCTGATCCAAAGTGGGATGGATGTGCAGCATGCTCAGAGTCCATGAAATATGCTTCGCGGTCATTTTCATAGGGGCCGAGGGCAATGAACTCGGCAAACTGACCATTGTTGAATAGGTCATTGGCCGCCATCTTGACTCTTGCATCTGAAGAAACTACAAACGACTCGCTGACTTCACTAACACCAGAACCAAAGTAACGCCCCCTGGTGTTGCCTTGTACCATGATGTCGTTCCTTTCCTTCCGCTTGTTCTTGGTTTTGGGGTGATGGAGCTTGCACTTGGATCCTTGTAGGCACTTGCCTGATGCTCGATACATCGGGCACACGTAACTGTGTTTCTTACAGCACTGGTAGTTGATAAACACAGAATTAAGATTCTCATTAATTGATAGGGGACTCCAGGAAATATTTACCTCTTGTAAATAAATAAATAAAATGCTGAAACAGTTTTAGATTCCATCCAAGGATCAAATCTGAAAATCCATAGGCTAGGTCAGAATTTAGCAAGTTTTTCCTTGATAGAATGATTATGATTATATTCAATGCTCCACTCCTCCAGATTATTAACAATATGGTGTTGTTTCTAGGCTCAATGTAATGAACATGTAGTAATTTTTAATGTAACAAAAACATGAGCCAGAGCCAATTGAGAGAAAAAAAATGACGGCGAAAAGGAAACCATACACAACACGATGTATAAATCTAGAAAAAAAATGTGTAAAAGAATGACAGAAATTGAGATAGTTTATACCTCATCACCATCGGCGCAGTAGCCCTTGAGAAAGCCTTCGCAGATGGAAGCATTGGGGTTGACATTTACGTGCCTGTAAGGGCAACTTGTATTGGTGCATAAACCTGCACGCCTAAATAAGTTATCGAAAAGATTTTTTGCAAGAAAAAATTAAACAAGATGAACAAGATAAGTTATCGAACAGGGGGCACCTTGTAGAAAATAAGAGCAATCGGGCATTCTTTCTGGAATGATCTGTTCAGTATTGTATGGGTCAATTAGGAATAGGAGAGATTGCGAACAAGTAAATAACAGAAGAATATATAAAGGCATCTTTCACCTTGTGAGTAAGCTTGCAATCTGAATTTGAACATGAATCGTTAAGAAATTTGGTGCAAATGGCTACTTTAGACGGATCATGAATGTATGGACACTTCCCTCCCTTTTTATTGCACTTGCCGAATCGAGTAAAAAACTGACAGTATTGCTTCTTCTTTGCCAAGCACGATCTGGCCATGTGCAAACTCCATCTAACCTTTTCACTGGCTAAAATGCGAGTAAGTATCTTGGGATCTCTCACCAGTTGGTTACCGTTACCTATCCGAACGTATCTGTTGGAAAAGATGAAACCAAAAATCATGAAAGACAAAAATGCAAGAAATCCAGGCGATTTTTCAGATGTATGGAACTTCAAAGGAATAGGCACACGAGATAATCATACTCATTGTTGCCTCCCAATAATTTTAGCGAAGCCGAAGATATACTGCCATTTCCGATTCCCGCATTACCAGCACGTGACTGCTCATCTGCACATCGATCCAGAACTATGTATTACGACAAACAACATTGTGAACCAGGACTAAATCTATATTACAGAAAATTGTGGTAAGCTTAACCAAGGACCTAGAGTTGAAAATGAAAAGTGATAGAAGAAGAAAGGAAGAGACATACATGTACTATGTACTGTATTTTGATAACTTAGAAATAGTCAATCCATAATTAGAATTAATTTAGAAGATGAAGGATATTAATAGTGATGTAACATTGCTTGGAATTTTAAAACAGATAAAAACCATACAACCAATCCCAAATAGTTGAGCTTACGCATCTTTGCTGAAGCTGACAAGTCAATTGATCCTATTTTCCTTTACATGAATCTTCAAAGTGCTTTGTGGCCCAAATAACCATTTTCCTTTGCGATCATATAAGCATATATTACTAATACTACACAAAATGATGGTAATATTCCCTTCGGCTTTTGTTCCATATGGAATCACGCTTGTGTCCATAGCACAGTAAGAAAGGCGACCCACAAGATTGTTTTCAATTAAATACTAGATAACAAATAAATGAATTCAGAACTTCAACCAGGAGAGGGCAAAGAAGTTAATCAAGATTGAACCGTAAAACTTTGCTAGGTCATCCTATTGTTTATCTAACACCCACCAACAAGAATATTACAGGAGCTATTTTTGTGCTGTAAATTAATAGGATGGACTGCAATGATATGGAGCAGATAAGCGAGTTTGGCAGTAATTTGAGCCACTTCAAGAGAAAAGGTTGGGTGCTCGGTCTGGCCTGTCAATAAAATAAGATTGGACAAGGTTATACTAGCTTCCTAAAGTTCTTATATAACCCTAGGTTTCACACGGGAGAGCAATTTAGAATGTTAAGATTCATTATGCATGTTACTTGGACTCCGGCAGGGGTATCTATCAAGGTGACCTAAGTGCTGGCACAAGTGTGCAACTAGGAGTACTGGGGTCTAACATAATGAGTATCTGAAGAGCAAATAGAGTGATTTCTTTGCTTGTCTCATAGTATAACCCTCGTCTCAATGAAAACCCATTTCTTTGGTCCATAAAGACAATTTAGAACTCTCTTGCGAACTTTGAGGAAATTCTCATTGCAGAGATCAATTTAACAGTCACCACTTTGTACTTTCAGTTCCATAAGCAGACTGCCATCAGCTTTGTCAGCCTCCTTTCTATCCCCAAAACATTTTCAGTTTTGGAGGAAGCTCAAAGGAAATATCATGATTTCATTCTCTCTTTCATTTCCACCAGTACAATCAGTGTAAGTCAATGTAAACATACATCAAAACTAGAAGTCATTGTTAACATGCTGAAGAGTGATTTATTTCTATAAAATAGCTATGCTTGGATTTAAATAATCAAAAAGTCATGTAAATTTGATAGACAGCTGCAAATAAGAAACTTGTGCTTTTCTCCATAACAAAAAAATCCACCACAATACTTAAATAGGCAGAGCACTAAACAAGTTCCTACTGTTAAGGATCAAGGTATGTTGAGGACCAACACTAGAACAATCAACAGAACAAAGTGTGCCACCAATCAATAACCCATCAATCCTTTCAATATACCAAAGCTCAGCATGAAAAGCGCCCAAATAGACTAATAAGGTTCTAGATGAACCAGTTACAATTGGAGTTAAACAATAACCCTTTGTTCAGGGGTGTGCTTATCCCTCAGGCTCATTTATCAAACACGGTAGAGCGTTTAAAAAAATTATGCATCATATAATCTTTGATCAGTGATATAGTAGATTAAGAAACATGTGGAACTTGCACGCCAAGAATCTAACTACTAAGATAGACAAAAGCCGTTGGCTAAGATCATAAAAATGTTCATAACACCATTTTATGATGATGGGAAATTGCTACTATTTTTGTAAATTATATGGAAGAAAAATATCAAAATCTAAAAAATCTAATCATTTTGAATGATATAAAAAAAAATTAACTTACTGAGCACAGAATTTATATTATGTTTAAGGCCAGAAACAGAGGGAAGATTGTTTTGTCCTCTATTCTTCCTCTCAAATTCAGCAACTGCCAATTCCGCCTCCTGTAATAAAGATGGATCAATTGAAAACCAAGGCTGTGATCATCAGCAGTTTCAGAGAGGTCAAAGAATTTGACTCAACAGAAACAGAAACAGAAAGTAAATTATGAGAATGAAACTGACAATAAGCATAAAATCATCTATTCCCAGCACTTCGTTTCGGGATTTTAGCCAATCTACTGTAAAGGAAGATCAACAATATCCTGAAGTTAGATTCTACACACTCCATTTATAAAATTAAAGGTCCTCAAAAGTTTCATTAGCCACAAAAGTATCAACCTCCCCCAACCATCCATTAAAATCTACAAGCTCTAGCAGCCTATCTATTGTAAGCCATCATATTTGCAAAAATCATATATTCCTCCATAATTCAACAGTTCCATTATGTAGTTCAGCAAATGTCGTATACAGACAAATAAATAATGAAACTAAGAGAATTTTAAAAAAAAAATAACTAAGCAAACATTATTTTCAGTGATGAAAGAAAATGAAATAGATTATGACCCATGCAAAGTCTCAAATTGAATATATAATCCTAAATTCTTGTAGAATCACTGTAAGGTGCTAAACAACTCAAAACTTACAATTCAGAGAATGAAAATTGCATGAACATCTCAGTCATTCTCTACTTGCATATACCACTTCTTTAAGGGATGGGTTTGGTTAAAGGACAGTACAGTTAGATTATAATTTAATTTATGTGTGGGTTTAACATTCACATGAATCTACACTATCAGTTTTAGAAAATTCACACAAAAACTTATTAATCCCCATACATTCAGGAAACTTAAATCCAAAAGGACGTTCTGTTCTCCACCCACCTTATTAACTACTTTTGAACGTCTTTGCATGGACCTTGACCATTTCAAACTAGATTTACCAAGCCGTGACACCCCACCCTTCTTCAGAGAAAACCCATCAGTCGATAATGTGTAGAGTGTATCTTTTTTCCTTGCAAGTTGCAATTTGCGGCTGTATGAACCATGGAAAATAATTCTCCATCAGTTGGTTTCAACACAATATGGTGAAGAAACAAATGGGCAAAATAACTAATGATTACATGTGCATGAAAATGAAATAGTTGAATCAAGGATCTTATTCTTCACATAATAGATTACCTTAGTAGCAATGTAGCTCTCTTCCATGGAAATAAGTAAGGAAGAACTTCCATATGAGATAATGATGAGACACCTTTTTTAGATGGCTGTTTTCCACTCAATGTCCAAACATGAGAAAATAACCTGGAGTGCTTGTGTTGTTTGTGTTGAGCTGCATAAACAAGCAGTGAAAAGGATAATCTTTGTCTCTCATCTGAGTATGTATCCGTAGGATACTCATCTAACATTGAAGAGTTGTTCAAAACCACATTCTAAAAACTAATTGATTGAAATAGCAAGGATAGTAATTGATAAGGCACAATAACACATCTATATTGGTAACAACATAGGGAGAGTAAGTGAAATAATTTGCTGTACAGACCTTTGATTGATTTTTTCTTGAGTACACTAGAAGCAACACCATTAGCAGTAGATATAGAAACCTTCTGTTCACCCATGCTTCCATTTCCAGGAAGCATGTCACTACTTTGCCCTTCTGAAGAATAGACATTCCTTACAAGTTGATTCTTATTTTTCTTATAGTAAAAATCAGATGAAGCTGAGGAAGCTAATGCTGGAATCTTATCCAAATAAGGATTAACTGAATCCTTGATTTTGTGGGGTGAAGCAGCAACCAACTGATTGGACCTGTGTTTCACATATATCATTCTCTTACCCAAAGGTTCACATATTTTATCCCTTGTGACATTTTGATTATCAACAGAAGGCAGAAGAAGTGGTGTATCCTGAACATCAGTCCTAGCTTCAGGAACAGAATTCTTTGACAAGGCATGAGGAACTTCAGATGAAAGATCTATAGTGGAATTTGATAACTTGGCAACAAGAGGCAAAGGAGGTGTCTTCAGTCTCTCAAAATAAGGATTAGAGCAGTTGAGACTATTGTTTCCAGAACAGCTTTTCTCTATGATATCTTTGTTGAATTTACTTGTATATCCCAATGGCTGTGATGGCTGAGTAGGCTCCGTAGATAGTTTACTCTCAAGAGAAGGACTAGGAGAAGTACGAATATTGTTTGTACTATCATTACTTCCAACAACAATGCTTTTCTCTGTGATATCTTTACGCAATTTTCGTGAGCTTCCTAGAGAATGTGATGGCTGAAGAGTTCCCGTAGATGGTTTCCTAATAAGACTGTTACCTTTACGAACATAAGAATTTTGAATCTTTCCAAGCTTCCTTGGGGATAGCTTTGACAATGAACCACCTTTATGAGATTGCAAAAACCCCTGAAAAGTTGAAGAGGGAGCATCCATTCGATGCCAAGTCTTGTGTCTCAAACTCTGGCGTGAACGAGCTGTTTCCTTGGATGAATTAACTGTGTTAGCTCGAATTGGAGTATCTTTTGGAAGTCCAACAGTTGGCATCATCTTCTTGTTCAATTGCTCTTGTTCATTAATATCTTTTGATTCCAGGGTTTTTTGCTTCACAGTATCATCTGACACGAAGCTAATTTCTTTATCAAACATAGGTTTACAACTAATGTTCTGAGCTGATGCAACACCTTCGACTTTTTCTGCCAAGGATCCTCTGAAAGCCAACGAACACTTGTCTTCTATGATTACTTTCTGATCTTGGTTACTACCATCTTTAATAGGTTTACAACTAATGTTCTGAGCTGATGTAACACCTTCGACTTTTTCTGCCAAGGATCCTCTGAACGCCAACGAATACTTGTCATCTATGATTACTTTCTGATCTTGGTTACTACCATCTTTAATCAAACCATCTTCACTGCAACCATATCTATCAGGCAATCCTGAATGAGGCTGTTCAGAATCTATACAAGGTGAAACATCTTGAACTTCAGACATGAAAAAGGATGAAGCTACTAAATCTTCCTCCCTGGGTTTTGAGCTATCAGATTGTCGTGATATAACATTGGCATGTGAGGCAAGGCTGTTGCCTTTCTCATCTATGGTAATATCTGGAAGGTATCCACCTGAAACTGCATCCATTAACTGTGGAGCCAAGTCAACTGAAAGATTCTGTGTTTTCATGCACAAATAACCTTCATCAGTCATACAGTCACCTCCATTAATTTCCTTTAGCTCTTTTGCATGAGCATTGATCTCTACATGCTGCTTACCAACACTATGTTGTTTCATTTTTAAGTTGTCGTCTATGATGCTATAACTGGTTAAAGAGGAGGTAATATGACCAACTGATATGACTAACTGCTCACTATTTCTCAGTGGCGACGAAGAATACTCGCTGGAAAATGCAGCAAAACCTCTGTCAAGATCTCCAGATTTCTGACTATCACTTGACCCATCAAAATTTTGGATATTGTGATTCTCATCCATGGTGTTTTGAGCCTGGAGAACTGATGGCAACTGCCCAGTTTCCTCTTCTACTTTACCCTCAACATTGACATGATTAATGGGATTTGAACTGCCATTGTTTACAACTCCAATATCCACTATTGCATTGATGCAGTTTTGGTTGACATTTTGTCCAAGTTCAACAAATTGCTTTCCCGTTTCCTCCTCAGCACACCTAGATGGATCAGTTGAAACATTTTTCTTTTCTGCAGTCTCTGTGTCTATGAATTCTGAAGAACAAGGATCTAAATTAGCAGAAATAGCAAGTTTGACTTCCTGTTTTTCTATAATACAGTTCCTTCCTTTGACCTTTCCACCATCAACAGAATGGAAAATTTCTTTTTCTTCCCCTATGTTCTCATCTTTTGACATGGTACTAGCAGCCCTCCTTGATGAATTCTGAAGGCTAGCATTATTCACATCTTTCATGGAGGAAATTCCCTGTTTATCTGACACTTCTTGATCATCTATCTTTTTCTGATTGTTCAGCATGAGCATCTTAGAGGTTCCATCATTCTCTTCGGGAACCACTGATACAGAAACAACAGGAGTAGCAAATTCCTCCCCCTTCCTCATTAGTTTCTTCTTTTTCACTACCTTTTTGGGTGTCGACCTCTCACGACCTTTTCCATCAGAACTCGGTAAGGCTGATCTTGGAGAAGACACTTCACCAACAAGACTACTTGATTTGAGTGAGAGATAAGGTGTGCTTGATTCTGATTGATGCTTAATTAAAGTAGTGGGTTGAGAAACTGATTCAGGAGGTGGGCTGCCAACCAATTTTTTCTCCTGTAGCCTGCTCCAAACAGACACCCCAGATTGTATCCTAGAAAGAGCACTGGGCCTCTTTGCAGGTTGTTTCTCTGGTGAAGATATCATAATTTGGTCATTCCCCTTATTAAAGAGCTTAGCACTGGCCCTCTTTGCAGATTGTTTCCCTGATGATCGCATTATAATTTGATCACTCTCCCTATTGGAGAGCTTTCTTTTACCTCTATTATCACCCAAGTAATTCTCCTTATAGGAATAAACTGTGCCTGTGGTGGGCTCATTATATACATCTGAACTGGTTCCAAAATCCTTGTTTATATCAGAATAAGGATCGCCTGGAGATCGCATTGCAGGAAGTGGTGTTCTAAGATGCCGCTCCAGAACAGGACCAAGTTCTCTCACATCCTCTCTATCTCTACCTATTTCCCTATTCCTATCTGAAAAAAAAGGCAACTGTGGTGGTCTTTCTCCTCTCCTATCTTCACTATGTCTATCAGAATAAGATTTCATCGGTGGCAGCAAATACTGCCATTCAGCAACAGAAGCAGCTTCCCTATTCAAATCCATGGCAACAAAGTGGCGTGGAGCCCTAGGGGACGAAGCATGAGCTGGAATTACAGAAGGACCAGGAAGCAAGACATGGTGTGCATGGTTGATCTCTTTGTCACAAACCCTAAGATGGGTCTTGCTTGGGCCTCCCAAATACTCCAGCTCAGTGTCTTCCATCCATCGCAGTCTCTTTCTTCTCGTCAAATCTCCATCAAAATCCTCTCTATAAACATTATCACGGGAATAAGCCAGAACGCGCCGCTTTTCCTCATCCTCCCACCTCAATCGAAGCAACTCTTGGCTCTCCTCGACAACCCTAAACCTATCGGCGTCAAAAGCACGACTTTCCAGAGAATCATGGACGAAACGCTCTCCGGGTCCAATGAGATGCGGCCGGGGCGAAGGGTAGCGGTCGTCGAGAAGGGGCGAGCGGTCGGGGACTCTAAGGGGTGGCTGCGGGAACGGATCTTGCGGGTAAGGGACGCGAAGGCGGCCTCCGTCGTCAACGGGAAGGCGGCGGAGGGATCGGGCGAGGTGGTCAGAAAACGGCGGCGGCGGCGGCGAAGGGAACGAAGCATGGTGGTGGCGATGGGATTGGCGGGAGTAATAATCGGAATTCACCAAGTGGTGAGGCGGCGGAGGGTGCGGATCGTACCTGGATCCGGCGGCGAGGCGAGGTGAATCCAGAGGAACCATCGGCGATGCTCGATCGAAGCCCTGATGTGGAGGAAGACGAGGAGCCGCAGCGGGGCGAGGAATTGGGAAAGGCATTCGACGATTGGATGACGACAGCGACGCCTAGTGGGGGTGATCTAGACAACGAGAGGCGGCGGCGGCGGCGGCCTATAATTTAACTAACTTTCAAAGAAATGGAATTTTTCATTCTCACCCTGCCTTTTATTGTTTTCCAAAATTGCTCCCTCAAACTCCAAACTACAAACCGTAAAGCACAAACTTTGCTAAGTTTGTTTAATAGTTAAAAAAAAAAATAAGTGACCAAAAACGACGATGTGCTCACCTTGACACCCTGCCAATTCATCCAAGACTACAACAGGAAAAAAAAAATAAATCTTCAATGCCCCCGCTAATCCATTCCAAGATTAACATAAAAAAAGATAAATTACAAATAACTACTAATACTTGAAATAGTAACTAGCACATAAAAAAGACATTTACCTCGACTATGCCGAGATTTGAATCCCAAATCTTATTAATAGCAACACCTCATATGCTAGCCACTAGATTATTCTGAGGGGACCATCTCATGATCTATCACTTAAATAATGATGCATAGACACTAGGCTCGCAGTTCAACCAGAAACTGACACGATTTGATGGTTTTTGTAAAAAAGAAGGATGATGTAGGACGTAGAAGATTGCGCAAATTTCCTTCTTTCTCGTGGCACTTCAAAAAGATAGGATAGGTCGAGGCGTTGTTTGCTCCCTTTGGCGATCAGTTTTTTATTATTATTATTATTATTATTATTATTATTATTTTGTGGTTGTAATTTTTTTATTTCTTGAAATGTTATCTTGATATATTTTTTTAAAAAATAGTCCCTCTTGAACTTTAAAATCGTCCTCTAAATGTCTCGATCAACAATCGACCCACTACCAACCACCGACTAGGAGTTCTGATTTTCAAACAATTACAGTGACTGAATGAGATAGAGGATGAGGATGGCTAATCTCTGTAATTGTCATTTTAAATGATACAAGAGTTAATTTGGAAATAAATTAAAATTTTAAAATCCACTACAGTCCAACACAACATTAAGACTACGTTTGGCAGCATGTAATCTGCCCCGTAATGTAATAAGGATTATATTACGGGGCAAATTAATTTATTTGGTAATGTTCTAAGGCTGTAATGCAATGTAATCTCAATTACAAAACTAACAAAAAGGATGTAATCTGGATTACAAAGAAAAAGCTATGCAATCCAGATTACATTACGATGCATAATTCTACATTCCCATTTTACCCCGACTAATTCCCACATACGACTCCCACCCT
>JBBPFP011775772.1:0-18699 GCA_037974795.1 Kaempferia galanga
TCACTTCAAAAGTATTGCAAAACTTTTGAGAATCACTCACAATTAGAGAGAGAAAAGGAAAAAAGGAAGATAAAGAACAACTTTCAACTTGAAGACTCTACACTTTTACTTTTCGTAAGATGATTAAACATGAATGCAGGGGAAGTATTTATAGTACTCACCATATATCATAAACATAAATTCTATCCCTAAAGAAATTTTATTCCTATTCATTGGATGAAAGAAATACTCCCGGAAATACTTCTAACCACACATTTTAATTTATATCTGTTACATCCTTATCTATTGAATGAGAGAAATACTCCCAACCACACATTCTAATTTCTATCTGTTAAATTCTATTTATTGAATAAGAAAATTACTCATATCCATTTATTTTTATTTTTATCTGTTAACGGGTTGATATTGATCTTCAACACTTATACAACCTAATTTATCATCACTGTGATTTAGGATTTGTTTAAAGATATCGTACATATATGGGGGAAAAACTTTATTCTTAGTTTCTCTTTAGCGCCCTTTTGATTCCTTAGTTTTTAATTTTTATTATTTTCATGATATGTTTAAGGTGTCGAAGTTACAATTCCGTATTGTAGTCATAGAAACTGCTGCAACGTGAATATTGTGTTAACAAAGTTTGAATTGTAGTGGATATGAAATCGTAACTATTATAATATGAATATTAAGTAAGTAGATCAAGTTTGTATTTTAGCAACAATGAAATGCCATAACATTATAACAACTATGATTTTATAGTTATTACAACTTGAATGTTAGATTAACAAATCAAGTCCATACTATAAATTTCTAGAAAAACAATGATGAACTAGGTAACATCTAACTTGAGGTGAATAACTTGATCCTATGGAAGTATTTCATTGGCTATTAGGATAAATCGGGAAGTGCTCACGAAGGAGACTTAGAAGTCCAACATCCCATGATTGTGTGTCATATTTGAAGAAAAAATTCCTACAAATACGTCGTAGCTGAGAATCAAACGCGAGCATTTAGGTGACAACTTAACACCCTTTCACTGCACCATAGCTCCATGGGCAATCCTAAAGCTCCAGAGATAACTAGTTAGGATGAGAAATTATAAGTTGATCAAACTGAAATAAGTCAACAAAGAGGAAATTAGAGAGATAATAAAATGATTAACTAGGTATTGAATCTACGTGACAAGTTTAACTTAATGAAAGTTTACTATAGACAAGTTATGTGGTAGAGATTGAACCAAGGATTTTGGACAGGTTTCAAAGTGATAACGAGAATCCTGGGATGGGTGAGCCAGGGATTTTGGACAAATTTCAAAATAATAAGGAGAATTTGAAGGGGTGCATTATTTTAACCCACCCAATCGATCCAGTGTTTAAATTTAAAACTGAGAACTAAAGGCGTGAAGCCTTCTCTTAATAAAAAAAATCAATAGGACGATTCCAATAAAAGACCTCCTAATTTTTGTCCTGGTTTATATACACATGCTTCCAATGTTTCCTTTGAAAAAAATAATTTTTCACATTATGATTTGACTAAAGATTTGGTTCGATCGATTATCCATAGCAAAATTAATATTAAAGTTCGACAAAACAATGTTCAATCAATTGACGAAGATTATCCAATGTCGACACCACAATGTAAGCCAACCGACTAAGCACAAACATAATCGGTTTGGCTTTAATTTTCCCTCAGAGCTTAGTAATTTATTTTAAAAACTTGATACACGTTCAATTGCTCGAGCACGTTCAATGATTTCTTTATAAAAGATAATAATAAAATAAATTTTTATTTATAAAATTAATAATAATATTATCTCACCTGGTGGTGAATTTATTTTAAAAATCTAAAATTCAAAAATTTAAAATGAATATAAAAAAAAGTGTTAATATAAATATTAAAATAAATATGAGAATAAAAATATTTATATATATAATTTGAATGTTCTTATAGATTTTGGGTGGGCCGATGCAACCGGTTTTACCGGCTGAGACATCGAATCAACCGCGTTCAGCGTTATGTAGAAAATAGCGTTCCGTTACGTTACGTTACGTTCGGGATGTATTGCATGTGACTCCACGCAACACGATTGGCCGCATCCAACTTGTACACGCTTCCTCAGCATGGCGCCAAATATTTGGCACCCACCCTGCTCATCTCGGATCCCGTCCAAGCAACCGTTTTATCGAGTGGAAGGCCACGTGTAAGAATGAGGATCCACTTGCACGCTGCTCTGATCTCTTAGTGCGGACTCCGCTTACAGTAATATCCTCAACCCTATTTCTACGCGCTTCTCGTGGCTCGCATTTCACTTCGCCTAAAAAATCTCTCCTTCGCTCCGCTTCTTCTTCTTCTTCTTCTTCTTCTTCTCTGTCTATGATCAATCGTCGTAGCTAGATGGCGCTGGTTCATTGGAAGCCCGTCCTCCACCAGCCTCTTCAGGAGGCCCCCGGAGTAATCCCGCGATGGAACCGGCCATCGTTTCTCGGGCGCCAGATTTGCCGACCGATACCCGTCTTCCGATCTATCCGTTGCTCCAAGTCCTCCAAGGATGATCGGAAGCGGACTCGCCCAATCGTCAACTCTGGCGTCACCCAGACGCCCTCCCTCGCCGACGTCGATGATGGCAAATCCTTGTTCACGGAGACCTTCTCCTTGAAGCGTCCGCTGACGGTTAGTTTGTTTTTTTTTTCCTGACCAAATGGAAATTAAGCCTCTCTAGTAACGGATGATTTTTCCATTTGTTTGACTATCCTCGCGTGTTGAACTTTTAGTACCTTTTTGATTTTTCATTTTAATTGGTCGATGATAGGAGGAGGGAAAAATAATAGTGCGATTGGATCCAGTAGTGGCAGACGGGAATGCGTCCAAATGGAGGTTGAATGTCGGTTGTAATTTGGAAGGGAAGTGGATTCTACACTGGGGAGTAAGCTATTGCGATGATCTTGGAAGGCAAGCTTTTCACAATTAATTTTTTAAGCGTTTCTTTTTTTGCTAGTCTCTTGCCTTTTCTATGGACTTCCTTGTTTCCTCTTTCTATTTAAAGTACTGATGTTTTCTTCAGTCGCACACAAAGGAACGATTTTCTTTTATGCACTTCAAATAACCTTTGTCCATGGTTAAGTTAAAAACGTACGGTTTCTGAGTTGGCTTTATTTAATTATGGAATTCAACTGCGACATTTTTTAATTAAATCATCTGACAACGAGGAATTGACATCTCTCCTAACACTGCTTTACTAATTGAGTGCTGAATCTTTTAACTTTTAATTATTTTGCAATTTCAGAATTTTCCATTGGATATCTTCCAACTTTTGGCGCCTTTTTGTTGTTTTGCAATTTCAGACTTTTCCACTGGATATTTTCTAACTTTAGGCATTCGGTTTTCAAAATTTTGTTAAAGTGCACATACCTGTGCTAACACAGCTTTATAATCCGTCTTGAACTGCTGTTTCCTTTTTTAAAAACACATCAACTGGAATTTGGACTAACGGTTTGATCAAAGATTGTTACTGTGATCTGCGTGCATATTTAATTGTAGCATGATATGAACAAAAAGATAGCTTTGCAACAGGATATGATTTTACTTCTGCATGTTTGTAGTGAATGGGACCAACCTCCTCCAGAAATGAGACCGCCTGATTCTGTTCTGATTAAGGTATCTCTTTTCTTAACTTCACAGCCCGTCCTTATCTACTTGAATATTCTGATGGAGTTAACAGCATTGGCTATTACCAGGATTATGCAATTGAAACCCCTTTAAAGAAAGGAACATCTTTGTCGGAAGGACATATAATCCATGAAGTACAGATTGATTTTGATAGCAATATCCCAATTTCAGCTATTCATTTTGTTTTAAAGGTACGACATGCTTGCACAGCAAAGTTGCACATCTAACTTACCAGATTAAAAATTAGATGAGTGCTTCAGATGTACAGTACATGCCCTGTTGAAACTCGGAAGTTTCATGAGTAACTTTTGCTATGTTCTTATATTGTTAGTTCTGAGGTACTTTGTAAATGTCTATGTCAACTGACAGGAAGAAGAAACAGGGGCATGGTTTCAACACAAGGGGAGGGATTTCCGAATTTCATTCACAGATTCTAGTAATGAGGGCAACACCATAGATGGAAGCCGAGGCTTCAGTATATGGCCAGGTGGCAATACTTATACCTCCCAATATATATCTTGTAGAGCTGCTACTCAACTCTTTTTTAGAAAATTTCTATTTTAATGTCCAAGGCATAGAGATAGGGCCATTAGTAAGCTAAAACTCTAATAATATTCATATTTGTATAGGCAAAGTTTTATCATCCTACATACATTGTCGATCTAAATGACACTTTAATTCTTTTGCTAGTCAACCTATGGCAAAGAAGCAGCTGTAAATTCTTCAAAGCTTCTCATAGTCATCATAATACTATGCAAAAGCTCGAAGAAATTCCTATCTCCCATTTAATTGAACGCATAACTTTAATTTAGTGGCTTCTCATAATCATCATAATCCTATGCAGAAGCTTGAAGAAATTCCCATCTCCCATTTAATTTAACCCATAACTTTCATTTAGTGGCTTCTCATAATCATCATAATACTATGCAAAAGTCCCTACAGGTTGGTGCAGTTGGTACTGGCATGGGTATTTGCTCCAATAGGTCTTGGGGTTAATTTCCAGTGGGGCAAAATGCCTTGTTGGGTGCTTAGCCTTCCCCATGCAAAGGGTTGCTGTGCTAGGGCAAAGTACCTCACGTGATTTACTTGCTTGTATCTTGCCGTGAGACCGGTGACATTGGGCGCACACACACACATAATACTATGAAGAAGCTCGAAGAAATTCCTATCGCCCATTTAATTGAACCCATAACTTTCATTTAGTGTCCAGAGAGGCAACATCATTTTGCTCATCCACTGCAACAAACAATTAGTATATGTAATGCGGTGAATAACAATTTCTGTTTTCAGGGCAGTCATTGCATTTTCTTAGGAAAATTTATTATTCTCTTTCATTGTTGCCTACTGTCTTGTATAAAGTGCTGTATGATTTATTGGTAATTTTACATTGTAATATGTGGTCCGGTCACATTTTTTTTCGTCTAATCCAACTGTTTTCCCACACATATAGAGAGTGTACTGACTGTTAAGAAAACAAACACACGGAGATCAATCAAGGACTACTCTCTTAGGAGTGCTTTGGTATTTGCACGAGGTACTTATACCACAAGATTATTATGACTATGATATGTAATTATAACAGGTTCCTATTTTTAGGTGAGGCTTCAAGGACATGAGGGAACTCTTCAACATTGGTTTCATTCAGATTTATGTTGTCTCATTAAGTTGTATATTGGGATTTGGTAAAACATGGTAAAGACATTTATGGTAAAACATTGTAAAGCCATTTATCTGTACTACATGGTTCCTCAAATGTCTATGTTGGTCTGCCAGACCCTCATATGGCTATAACTAGTATCTGATTGGAAAAAACAAGAATGCACCAATCACTGTTGAAATGATTCAACAATTTGCAATTTCTTTACTTAATTTTCAATGCAGATACATTGATAAGATATCTTCTTGCCTGGTCTTAGTTACCTTTGACACTAAGGAATTTGTATTATGGTATTATTGATGTGTTCAGCATATGCAGCTCCAATTTTAATCTGTTCCGCGTCTAAGATTTCTTACTCATTTACTTTGAGCAGGATGATGCTGAACAGTTCTTCTGCTTGCTAAATGGCAATGTAATTTTTTTTTTCTGTTTTCAGGGGCTCTTAACCAGATACCTGGCATGCTGTTGAAAGCTGAAGGGTCCACTTCCAAGCAAAAAGATTCTAAAGATAATAAAATCTCGAAGCAGAATAGGATTATTGCTCGGTTTAATGAAGAATTCCCCATCTTAAAGGAAGAGTTTGTGACCAATTTTATGACAGTCTCTGTGACGAGAAGTGAGGACACACATCAAAAGTTTGTACAATTTGACACAGATCTACCTGGTGATGTTGTTGTTCATTGGGGTGTCTGTAAGGCGGATGAAAGAAAATGGGAAATTCCATCTACACCACATCCACCAAGAACTAAAATATTTCGGCATAAGGCTCTTCAAACTGTGTTGCAGGTAAAAATAGGTACTTTTGATGTTTACTAAAATCAGATAGGCTTCTTTTATGATTCCTATTCCAATATTATATTTGTTATTCAGAGATAATTGATGCACATTTAACCTACGAATTTTTTATTCTATGAAGTGAGAGTTTATACTATTATCATCATTTTGATTGCTTGCTTCCTTTAGCTTGGAAAGAGATTTAAGATTGCTCATGAAATCTAGCTCTGTTTTTTTTTTGCTTCATTGCATAGATGCCACTTGTGATGCCAAATGTACAACAGAGGAGTACAATCAAGAGTATGTTTTTACTGTTGTTTGCAACTCTTGCACATAGGATATATAGTTTCTAGATCATGCTCCCTTCAATTAGGTAACTTAACTGTCTCTTAAATATGTACATTATTTTATACACTGTCACAATCATAATTTTATCCACACTTTGTCTAATGATCCATTGAATTTTATTTTCAAATATTAGCAAGCATAACATTTTTTTTCTTTGTACACAACTCAGAAACATTATCATTTATCTTGCAGCCAAAAGCAGGTGGTCAAGGTAATTGGGGATTGTTTCCAATCAATGAAGAAGCTTCTGCTGTAGTTTTTGTGCTGAAGCTTAATGAATACACCTGGTTGAATAACATGGGAGCTGATTTTTTTGTCCCTACTGGAAATGTGATTAATTCACTTGCTGAATTTGGTAGTGCAATAGGGACTGAGACCACTGAACTAGTAAATGATAGTTCAGGGCAAGCTCAAGTCACTGCAGAGAAAGATAATTCTGCTACATATAGTTATGAAATTATCAAGGAAATAAAGAATTTAGTAAGTGATATATCATCAGTAAGAAGTAAAGGAGCAAAGAGTAAGGAAGCACAGGAAAGCATTCTACAAGAAATTGAGAAATTGGCTGCAGAAGCTTACAGTATCTTCCGGAGCTCTAGTCCAAGTTATGCAGAGCCTGTTACTGATTCTGTTCTGTTGAAGCCTGCTGAAGAATTGACCTCAGGGACAGGCTCTGGGTATGAAATTCTGTGTCAGGGATTCAACTGGGAGTCTCACAGATCAGGAAGATGGTATGCCGAGCTTAGTGACAAGACTGTGGAGTTGGCTTCACTAGGTTTTACGGTAGTCTGGCTACCACCACCTACAGAGTCTGTCTCCCCTGAAGGCTACATGCCTAAGGATTTATATAATTTAAATTCCAGGTACAAATTAAACTCTAAGCAAAGTGTAATCAGATATGGTTGAACAGATGAGCATTAAGGAGAGGCCAAAGAAGATTTTAATTAGTATATTTAAAAGTGATTTAGATGACCTGAGTATCACTGGTGATATTAGCTTACATTGTGCCCAATGAATGGATAAGATCTATGCAACCAACCTTAGATATGTAGGACAGAGCTTGTTGTTATTGTTAGCTTTGTTTGTTATTGTTTCTGTTAAATTCCAGGTATTATATATTCCAGGGAAAGATGCTTGTCGTGTTATAGTTGAAATGAAATGTTCTCGTTGAACTCACTTAGGTTGGTTGGGTGGGTAGTGGTAGTTTGATAAATGGAATATTAGTAGATATAGGGTTTTTGCTTTCATATGAGAATGAACAATTTTCACTTAATTGAATAACATAGACTTGTTTTATCATGGATGATTTATCTGGAACTAAAATTTTTTATTTGTGAGCATGCCACTATACATACATGAAATAATGAAATAATATTTCAGAATACAAATAGAGATGTTGAACCATTAGCAAATGATCATTCCCAAATTCAAGCCCATTCTTCTGAGTAAAAAACAAAAAACTGTCAAACATAGGCCTTGTTTTGTTATTTGTGTTGTACATACTAGATAAAGAATGAGCATTACTGATAGTACACGTACTGGAAACATCCAGATATGGAAACATTGACGAGCTGAAGCAACTTGTGAAGAGGTTCCATGAAGTTGGTGTCAAAGTTCTTGGTGATGTTGTCTTGAACCATCGATGTGCCCACTACCAGAATAAGAATGGAGTATGGAACATTTTCGGTGGCCGTTTGAATTGGGATGACCGGGCTGTCGTTGCTGATGATCCTCATTTCCAGGTAATTGCAGACCGTGCTTAGTGCTAAACAATTTTGGCAAGTGCCTATTTTTTTACTACATTGAACTTATGATGCTTTATAATGCTTGTTATATCCACATTTTTCATTTGGAAGATGTGTTAGATTGTGCATCAAATTTTTGCATAGAAATGAACTTACACTTTAGAATATGTGACACTTTGGCAGATTCTCTCTTGTAATGTTGGCGTAGTAGAGTATTTGCACTTTTTGACTGATAATTTGGTATGTTTTGTATGTTTGAAATGCTCATATTTGCAGTATAAACAATTCAGTTTCTTCGTAAAACCATTATTTTGTAACTTTAAACTCTGATTTCCATTTTTCCTTCTTAATTCACTTGCATTTACATTTGTTTTTCCAATTATCAATCTGTAGTCTTCTAACATTTTGTGGTAAAGTTTCTTCTTCATCCACACAAATCTAGGGAACAAGTTCTCTTGTAGCCAATCCTAAATACTTGCGGCATATAGCTTATTGTTGTCCGTTTTGTTGTAGCACACAGAACCACGGTTGATGTAGAATTAAATTCATGCTGGATTTGTTTCCAAAAAATTCCTGAATTAAAATACAGACAAGGATAGAAATAATTGTATTCATAAAAGTAGCCAATTGAACAATGTAATAAATCAACTAACAAAAAAAAAAGGTACAAATGATATTACGTAAATTTATACCAAAACTCTCCTATTATCTTAAATAGGACAACTACCAACTTGGGAACCATCTTTAAAAATGTATCTTCTAGAGAGATCTTACCAAAACAATCTTTTAAAAACTATATTCCTAATTTGCATTATTCTCCTCTACCAAGGAAAACTTGTCTCCATTTGAGTTGTCAACGTTTTTGATTAAGCTGTCCTTTCTAATGTGTTAGGAATAACAAAACTGCATTTGAATTTTGTTCATGGAGCATAATATTCTTCGTTAGACATCTCTTTTAATGTGTGAAGAATCTATGTACTTTGTTTACATTGACCTTCTTACCATATTGGCGAGTCAACATCAGTTGGGGTGCTGTTTGGTGGAACCCAGCCCAGGGATGGCAGCAGGGAAGGAGGCAAATACACAATGGGTTTGAGAGCCGATGAGATTGATGGATCTTGAAAGGGGAGGTTTTGTAGGCAATCAGATGGAAGGGATTTTGTGTTGAAGCGTAGGAGAGGGTGAAGTATCAAATATGGAATTAGAAATTATTAAGCTGCAACACTGAATTGTAGGAACACCAAAATTGAATGAAACTCACACAGGGAAATTGATATCAAAATTAATAAAGATTAAACATGAAGAATTTTATTACTTGAAATATGATAGTATATTGAATGGAATTGAAAATAAATTTAACAATAAGAATAGGAGCTTTGCACGCAGCTTTTGGTAACTATTCCCACCTACGAGCTTCAAATGGCAAAAATCTTGGTCTGTTTTCCATTTATGTATCAATAATAATTATAGTTGATGGACTACAATTAATGGTTATAATCAAACGTCATGCATTCCGCATATTATTCATGACATCTTTCCTCTCTTTCCAGGGTAGGGGAAACAAAAGCAGTGGAGATAGTTTTCATGCTGCACCAAACATTGACCACTCTCAAGATTTTGTGAGGAATGATCTAAAGGAATGGCTTCGCTGGTTGAGGTTTGTTGATGTTTAATTTGATCTTTCATACTTTGCTTGGTAATCCCTGCTACTACAGTTTATAGTGTTTGTCTATGCAAAATTGCCCCGTTCCTGCAATTTGATCTATAACAGTTGCAAGTGAAATTAATGGACTGGTCCAAGTCTTTCATTTTTCTTAAAAAAAAAAATACTAACATCATGTCTATATCTTGTATGAGGTTCCAATTATTTCATTACCTAAATAAGTATTCTGCAACTCAAGCTTCATGTTTGCATTTTTATCTCTATCATTAAAATTAGCCGCTATCAAATAACAGGGTAAAGGTTGCAAACATCACATAAGCTAATTAAATGCCTTGATCATTTGGCGTATTTTTAAATCAAAATCTGACCAAGGAGTGGAATAGACACATTGTTATGCATTGAATACTTAGTAGTTCACTATTAAACAAGTCACTAAAATGGCATCATCTGATTTCGGTGGACCAAGGTACAGTTAGTTATACACACTTTATGAGCTTTGGCTTTGTTGATTATCTTGTATTTTTATCCTGTATTCTTAGTTTAAAAATGACTAGTTTATTGTATATTGCACTTGGGAAGACCATTATTTGGGTTGATAATATCTCCTCCATCCAGTCATTTGGTGCTATTGTTTTAGTTGGTTATAAGGTATTTTATGTGCTCTACACTAGAACAGGTGTTTAGATGTTTACCCTTACCTAATTGATGCTTCTTTGACACAAGGAGACGGGCGGAACATATCTTGCATTAGATTAAGTAGTTCTTCTTTTCTCATTCTGCTCTTTCTAAAACTGTCAGAAAAGAAGTTGGATATGATGGTTGGAGATTGGATTTTGTTCGTGGGTTTTGGGGTGGCTATGTTAAGGACTACATACTCTCATCTGCACCTTATTTTGCTGTGGGCGAGTTCTGGGACTCTCTAAGTTATACATATGGGGAGATGGACCACAATCAAGATGCTCATAGACAGAGAATAGTTGACTGGATAAATGCTACAGGTGGTTATGCAGGTGCCTTTGATGTCACAACAAAAGGAGTACTTCACACGGTAAATTCACGTCTTTACTTTTTCAGATTTTTTTTCTCCATATTCCATTCCTTTCTGCCATTCCCTTATTTGACAATTTTATGTCAATTTAGGTTCTCGTGTAACTTGATGAATGTAGATATTCTGAACAAATATGTACCTCGTGAAATATAGCAACTTAAATAAATAATATCTACTATTGTTGGTTATGCATGTTTGTTCCTACATCAGCATCACATTTCATATTACAGCTTCCTTCTGCATTCCTCTCGAACGTGACAAAAGTTTAAGTTGCAAGTTTGTTGACCCACACCTCCATCCCTGTGTTTTCATTACTGTTGAAGAAATTACACATAATTCTAATGTTCTGCTTATAGGCTCTAGAGAGATGTGAGTACTGGCGATTGCGTGACAATCTTGGAAAAGCTCCTGGAGTTGTAGGTTGGTGGCCATCTCGCGCTGTTACTTTTATAGAAAACCATGACACGGGTTCCACTCAGGTATGAAGTTTGATCCAGTACTCTACATAGAATGTTGTCTTATTTATATTCTTGGCATTGACTTAAATATTTAAATTACATTTGATAAGTATTTTCAGATGTATGTTGACGTCTTGTATTAACCATTACAAATTGCCAAGTCATTTGTACGTGGGTTAAATGGAATCATTATTTTTCTTAGAGCTTATTAATAAAGAGAAGAAAATATAATCCTTCTATTCACATTCTCAATCTTTGTATCATCTTGTATTGAAAACCCAGTGACTGTTTGCTGCAATTCTTTCTCAGGGTCACTGGCGATTCCCTTCCGGAAAGGAGATGCAAGGATATGCTTACATACTCACGCATCCTGGCACACCAGCAGTCTTCTATGACCACATCTTCTCTCACTGCCAACAAGAGATTTCTAAACTGATCTCAATTAGAACCCGGAACAAGATCAATTGCCGGAGTCTGGTATGTTTCACTCTCCATTCAAATATTGTTCTATTGCTCTGTGTTGAGTTTCTAACGAAGATTTAGATTCATTATAATGAAACTTAAATTGTGACTGGGTTTTTTTTATATGTGGAGATGTGTCAGTACATGTGATAACTAGATCTTGTTTTGTTCTCTTCACCTTTTTTACACATAGCATATTTGCTTGGCATTGACTCAGCTTAAGATTTCCAAAGCCGAGAGGGATGTCTACGCAGCTGTGATTGACGAAAAGGTAGCAGTCAAAATTGGGCCTGGACATTATGAACCACCACATAACTCCAAGGGATGGAAAGTTGCTGCTGAAGGTGTAAATTACAAAGTATGGGAGACATCATAGACCCTATAGCCGTCACCTCTATCATGTGAATTCATGTCATTAGATTTGTTCGAGGTTTCAGAAAAGAACATATTCTAGAAGAATACCTTGAAGAATCAAATAGCACGAGATGTGGATCCTATTTTTTAACCCAGCACTCCTGCAGAAAGTCGTAATTTTTCTTTTTTCCCGAAATAAGAGAAAACACACATCATTTTATTGAATTGTTCCTCGTCTTTGTACTACTTTTTTTCCTCGTAAAGCAACAATGGCTTAATGTTCTATCGTGCATGTTAAACAAATTATTGTGATTATTATTTTCATTACTGGCCTCTGTTTCTTACTTGTGTCCTGTGTAATTTAAGTATATAGACGTAATGTTGAGGAATAAGAAAATAGGATTAAAAATGATAATATATAGTTTAAATAGATAGTATTGTATTAGTTTATTCATTTTCACAAATGTAAAACCCAAAAAAAAAAAAAAATGGAAAACCAATATGTTATAGAAATCCAGAGTTTGATCCAGACTAAAACAGTTCAAGAAATTTAAGAAAATCCAAAATTTGATCCTGGTTGATCAGATAGCTTAAGATTCTTAGATTTTTGTTTATTTTTTTTAATAAAATAGATCTCTGATTTGGATTTGACAATTTTTACATATAACAAATGAAGTCAAATTGAGACAGTTTTTTTAACAATCTGAAGAACATGAAATCACAGAATGTTGCACTCTACCAGCGAGCATCCAAATAAGTTCAACAAATAAAGAGAAAACACAGTTTGGCATTACCAGTGCTCAGAACGAGTTTACAACAGATAAAAAAAGTCAAAAGGGTGGTTGCCATCTCAGTTTCTAATCACCCAACAAGAATTTTATTATTACATGCCAAATTGCATTAGTGGAAAAGCCAAAATGTACCCTGGGTAGCAGCTAAAAACAATTTGCAAGCAAAAACTGAGCAAGTCACAATGAAACCATCATCAAGAGTTCTCAAAACTCCATTCGGTGGATGGAACTTCGAAATTGGAGCAGGCAGACCAGGAGTACCCATGTCAAGGCTTGAGCACCAGGGCCAAGCCAACCTTCGAGCTCTTCTCGATGGCCTTCGTGTCCACCTCCCCAGAGATGGTAAGGAATGATTTTGGCCTCCATTCATGCTGAATGAGAGAGCTTGCCTTCCCATCACTGTTGAATCGCGCCTTCACCAAGGTCAGAGGGTCCAAGGCATGCTGTGTCCCAAAGGTGAGGGTGTTCTCATTAGTCGAAAAGCTGTGAGTGAACTCTGCGCCGACTGCTGTGTTCGACAATGGACTGACCAAGTGGTAGTATGATGCGCTCAAGCTATCACCCTTGTTGTTCCTGCATGCAGTTCATGTCTCAAATCATGCTCAGATCAAAGCTTTATGATATCAAAAAAGTTGAAATTCTTTCAATGTCATATGAGCCTCAGCTCTGAGAAACTACTCACAAAGTCAATGCAGCAATAAGATCGGAATTGATTAAGCTTAACCCGGCATTGTACTTGGTGAAATTACCAGATGCTGTATCATATGCTACATCAGCACCAACAGTGAGAGTTTTGGTACCAATTACACTGGAGAGATTGACAACGGGATTGGCAGTCAATCCAATGCTGGCATTAACCCCAGTGTAAGCATGCCGATATTGAAGTTCGACCTGCAATGTAACCGAAATGAAACTTAGTTGAAATGGCAAATGCAAAGTTTGAAAATCAATTCAACGCTGCATACAATGAAATAGAGGAGACATGTACCTTTCCAGACCTTTGATCTGGGACAGCAAAACTAAAAATTGTCTTTAAACCAGGTACTGTGAATTCATCAACGGTAACTGTTGTCGTGACCTGACACAAATCACAAAATAAGCACAAAGTCAAGCGGAAAGAGAAACTTCTCATTAGAAAGGATTCAAAGAATTGTATAGCCAAGAAAAATGCCAAGAAAACAACTTAAATTAAAAGGAACAGACACTAACCGGTAGATGGCCAATTCTACACATTCTCAAATGACAATCAACTGAAGGAAAGCAGTAAAAACTGATGAATTAAAGGAAAAATATGTCAGCAAGAAGTGTTACATTTGAGTCTGACTTTGCCTTCACATCAAACGTAATATTATTGTTCTTTAGCACAGACTGGATCTCCCCAAAAATCAAATCACTTTTCTTTGTTCCCGAAGCAGTGATTGCCTGTAACAAAGTAGAAGAGAATTAGTTAGGAAACACAGGGAACACAAATAAAGTACAAAAAGAATCAGGGATCAGTACCCAAACAATTATCACGAGAGGTTGTCCCATGTATAGAAAATGTCATTGCTAGATGGTATCAAATATAATTTTCTTAGTGTTAGGTCAATCAGTCAAGAAATAATCAGTAGAACAAACATAATGGTTTCATCTCCCTTGGCATAAAATCTCATATTTTCTGAAGATTGGAAACCTAATTAAACATTTATGGACAAACTAATAATGTTATAATGCTTCCTTTTATTTTAATGTGCATATGCATGGCCTCCTCCATTCAAGAGCCAAAAAGGTGCCTCACACAAAAATGGTAAACCTGTAATATGTGTATTAATATGAAGTGATGCACTATCATGAATTCAAAATAAAATTAAAATAAAAAATAAACTGAAAAAAGGCACAAGTCAAAAGGGTGCCCTTTATTTTCCTTATTGTCAAAAAGGTGCACCATGTTGAAAAAAATATCAAAACAACGTCCATTCTATTTTGTATCCCAAAGATATCCAAAATTGCTCCAAACAATTTTTGTCAATTTTTTTGACCAAGTGGGATCAATTTTAACTAAGCTAGAGCAGCTTAACTAACGTTAGAGCAATTTTGACTACTATTGAAACACTGTTCGCCAAAATTATTGAGTAGTTTTGCTCCATGTTGTAGCAGTTTTTACTAAACTTACTATAATAGTATTGGACTAAGGGTATCTTTGGGATGAACAATAGGATGGGGTGCCCCTTTGATATTTTTTCAACATGAAGCACGCTTTTGATGCTGACCCCACTTAGTAGGATAGGCTTGGTTGTTATTGTTATTGAAATGCTCTTTTGATGATAATGAAGATAAGGAGGGGTGCCGTTTTAATTTTAACACCTAAAATATGAACAAACTGCAAAATGAAACTTCCACGCATGTTCCATTTTTAAAACTTTGTATTTGCAAAAAAAAAAATAAAATAAATAGCAGCACAGAAGCACCAACAGATTGTCCTAAATACAAGACAAAACCATGTAGTAATCGAATCCATAAATCCAATAGAACGCCTACATAAAGGAATTTTCCTGATTTTGGAAAACCTGTCATGCCAGTGTTAATTTGAAGTGTTGCATTTGCAAAAATAACATCATTCAATCAGTGAAATAAAATAAAAGGATAAACAGAATAAGAAAAAAAAATTGTTGCCAGCTAAAAACAGAAAGGCATTAAGGCCAAAATGAAACTTCCTGTCGCATTTATTTTATTTTAGAACCTTTAATTTGCAAAATTAGCAGCACATAAGAACCAGAAGATTGCCCTAAAATACAAGACAAAAACATGTTTTGATTACATCCAATGGTGCTTTCCAGAGTTTTGGACTTCAAAAATCATTAAAAGATCATAGAGAAATCTACCAAAGAACAACCAAGCACAAAAAGAAATAAGAAGGAAAAAACCAAAAACCAAAAAATCAACAGGTCTAATCACTCACAACGCCGGTAGAGGAGTATGTCGTGACTGTAAACTTATGATCTGTCTGGTAATCCTTATATAGAAGATCTGCGCCAACAAATAAGACAAAAGAGAATCAAAATGATCGACAAAAAACGATAATAAAAAAAAATCAGTAGAGAGGAAATGATCACCCCTAGTCCTCTTGCCGATATCGGAGTACAGACCCAGAACCATCGCCGTCTCGATCGGGATATCAGCGGAGGCGGTGCTGAGTTGAACCAAAGGCGGCGGAAGAAAGCAGCTCCTCGATGCCTATGAAGCACCAGACAGCGTTGGAATAGGTTTCATTTATTCCCGTTATATTCGAATGCGTAACCAATCTCATTCCGTTTTGAACTTACGGTACAGATGGGGCTGGCAAGCTTGATTCTCGTCTAGATGGAACGGTGTCCGTTCGATCATCTAATCGTGCGGCAGAAATGAGATGAGGTTGGGATATCGGAAACTGGGCGTTATGTGTGCATTCGCACGACGATACTGATAATGTGAGTGGATATTTTGATACGTGGACAGGGGCGAGCGAGGCGTGGGCGGCTACGTATGTTTTTTTTTCCCTTTGCCCTGCCTACCTAAGTTGTTGATATTTAAAAGTTTATTTAAAAAGATATGTAGTTAAATTTCTTCATAAATTAAAATTAAAATTTATTTTTTAAAACAAATTTTTAGTAAATAATTGATAAAGAATTGAATTTTAATTTCATCTAAACTTCTCAAAATAAATCAGGTCTCGTCTCTTTGGCTGACTTGTGAAGGGATTCATTTATAAAATTAAAATTATTAAATAATCCTTTATGTAAATATTATATTTTATTAACGAAGAATAAAATTAGATTCCTAAAACAGCTGCGACTACGAATAATCAAACTAATTTACTCATTAAAGTAGCAATTCAGAGATGATAGCTCAGATCTGGAATGCTTCAGTACAATCCTATTGGGGTGGTACGATAGTTAAGATATGGGAGATTGTCATATGAGGTCAAGAGATTGAATCTCGACGCGCCCGAGCATTCCTCCCCCATGCCTTAATCATTTGTACTAATGGCTAGTAGCCACCCGTGATTTACTTCCTCCGTATTAGCCCAAGGACGAATTAGCGAAGTGTTAGAGACGAGCGAATCATCTTTTACCAGATAAAATGCTTCAGTACAAACCATATTCCTGGAGGTTGTACAGTCGATTTTGCAGTTAAGCCAAAGTAACACCACTTTGATTGGTTACCATTTGGTTTCATAAGCAGAGGATGAAGTGACCTAGACAAAAGGAGTGGAAAACTAGTCAAATTAAGTGCTAGGAATGAACTATTGTTATAGCATACCAAATTTCTTCTTTTTTTTTTTTGCATAAATTACTTTGGAAAAAAAAGGCAGAATACTATGAAAAATCAGAGTGTCACTGGAAGAAAATAATCAATAGCTTGGTTAAAGATCCATGGAGAGGTTCCAGAATGAATCTACCTCTTTCATGACATATAGAGTTGGAAGTAAATTTTTATTGTGGTAAATAATGATAAAATTTAATTTATAAATAAAAAATTTATTAAATACATAAAAAAATAATATATTACATAATAAATATTTAAAATAATTAAATAAATACTACTCATTTAGCTGTTATAGGGGTAAAAATATTTATCAAATCTACATAATTTAATCGTCGAACTATTTCTTTCTCAATCAACAACACTTCTAGCTCATTTAATTTATCATGTGATACTGAGACCAATTCGGTGGCTATAGACAATAACACCAATAAGGTGACAACCATTCAGCGATTAGGTCGTAGTTCGGATGAGATGTCGGTGTAGCGTATGACAGCCACCATGCCACCCAATTAGGTCACACGAGAGGACTCGGCCGTGACCGACGTCGTGTGCGACAACCACCACAAGAATTGGCGTGATTAAGTCGCACGAACGACTGTCGTTGTGCGATTAGGACACAATATTGCAAGGTGAAGAAGATGGTTAGAGAAATATATTAGTATTACCTCTTATTCAATGGATCCCTATCTTAATAGAAAGAACATCGGAAAAGAAATCAGGTATAAGGAGAAGAAACCTTGTGCAATTCGGAGCCCTAAAAATAGGGTTAAGCAGCCTTCCAAGGCCTATGTCGTTCACTGTTTTTTTATATAATTAAAAAAAAGTATGAGGTCTTACTTGAGACGGTTGCCTCCCTGACTGTACGGAAAGTACGACACTCTGGTGCCGCATGCCCAGATCTTCCCATCACTCTTCGTGACACATGAGTCTTGTCACCCTCAGGACCATCTTTGGCGAGTCCAAAATCCGAAAGCTTAGCGCTATAATCCTGGAGCAAAACTTCGAGTCAAATTGATACAAAGAAACGGGCAAAACACAACGGATTGGATGTTGTAGAAAGGCAGCTGCTATATATATAGATATACCGCATCCAGAAGAATGTGTGATGTTTTGAAATCACGATATATTATTGCTCTTGCTACCTCCTCGTGGAGAAAAGCAAGACCCTTCGCTGCACCAAATGCTAACCATGGTCCTTATGTGCCAGAGACCCTTTTATAAATGATAAAAGGCATAGTTCTAGTCAATATTAGGCCAAGCCATGGTCCTTATAATCATGTTTTATCATCTTCTGCTGTCCTTTCGCATTTTGGCTTTTGGAACCCCATGATCCAAAACTTTGCATCGACGTACTCCCTCTTTATTTTAATTTTATGGAAGTCAATGCTTGTTTGGATCATTCAATTGACCGTGCAATATATTAGATCCCTGCCATATGTTGCTAATAACACT
>JBBPFP011776864.1:0-18695 GCA_037974795.1 Kaempferia galanga
CCCGGCTGCGGTGATATCTGCATGGAGGGCGGCGAGGTGGTCAAGAAGCAGCAGACGTCTTACACCTACTGGGTGAGGGACACGCGGGAGGACGCTGCGCCCCTCCCGGTTCCTCGAAAGCTCACGGCCGATGACATCTCCAAGCCGGCGCAACCCAACACCATGGGATCTGTCTGGAATCAGGTCCCTTGCCCTTCTCCTTCTGATCTTAGTTTTCACCACAAGTTTGTTGTTTTTTCTGGTATTGTTGCTTGATGGAAGAGAAATTCATCTTGAGAGGATATGCTGCATTTTGTATCTTCCAAGGAGTTTGTTAGAAAACAGTAACATACAGAAAATCACATAAAAATTCTGCCTTTCCTTCTTTTAATATCTCCCTCTGTTTTCGTTACTTTATTCTTACTCTCTGTTTCTTCTGTTGTTCCCTGCCCTATCTATTTTGTAGATCATTGTGAATCAATGTATCTACCCAATTAATTATCATTGTCAAAGGGTTTTCCAACATGAGTTAGCAAGCCATGTGTTTCAACTTTGAGAACGCCCAGTAATGGATGTTTTTACGCCAATATGAGGACTTCCCTTTCTTGTATACTTGAAAAGAGAGGCAAAAAGAGTAACTCAAAGAAAATGGCAATGCTAGGTTCCTTTTTTTGGTCATTCACAAAGACATGCACGGTTAAGCCAATTTTTTTTAGCCCAAGTGGGGAAAGAAAAATCCTCTTTTTCTTCTCGAAGTAGACAACTGAATCGAATGTTTTTTTCTTGAAGAAGGCATTGTTCTCTTTTCCTTCTGTCTTAGCAGACGCATCCATGATTTTATTTTAGATTTATCTTCAAACAAGAAGTGTCTATTTAGGCTAATGGACAAACAAATATCATTATAATGATTTCTGGTTAAAATATCTTCCAAATACCTTAAATTTCTTTGGGCATTACATATAACTAAACTCAAGGACGATTTTTGTTATATGACAAATTACTGAGGTGGTGTACGGGTATACTTTTTTCCTTGCATGTTTTACATAACCTTTTGGTTATCATTATCTTTGTTTCATTTTATTTATTTATTTATTTATTTCGTTTTAGTAATAGAAATAGAGATTCCACGCCATTTGTCAACAATGCCGAGTAAGAAGAATTCATTTACTGCTACTTCACTATTCATTCTTTGGTCCTCTAATCCTGGATGACTTTTTCATTGAATGAATATGCAGGCTGGGACTTGGGAGGAGAAAAACCTGAACACATGGGCAAGTGACAGGATAAAGGTATATAATCTTATGGAGATGGTGTGGCCCTTTTATGAACACCATTTTGCTTCTTCGTTTATGACAGTGAAAATGGGCTTGATCTCTTCAGGAATTGCTCAAGTCTTTGGACTCATTGGAGTTCTCCAATGGTAAAGCATATATTGAAGGCGTGTCCAAATGTTCAGGAGATGTAAGTGGCGTTTGAGAAAATTCCACTTGTTACCCAAGCTTTAATTGTTTGTTCGATGCGTTCTATTATTTTTTACCATGAATAATGTCACCAGCTACCGTGCCAAAATAAATAATTTATATATAATTCTTTTTCAAAAAAGAATTTTTCAAATACACAGATTTTGCAGACCTGGTGTAAATCAATGGAACTTTTCCAATTTCCACCAAGTTGTTGATATAAGAAATCTACTACTACTATAGTTCTTCTGGCTGATTTTTTTAGGTTAGTTTCTTAGCAACTAGGAGAAATATTATATACCTGAGAGTATAGTTGTAAAATCTGGATGATAGGTCTTAATTGAATTTAAAAAAGCTCTGTGTCAATTGGTCAAATTGTTTACTGGAATGAGAATTGATTTGGACAAGTTAACTATTGATTAACTGGTTGAATTCCATAATTATTGGGGTCATAAACCATTAACAATATAAATATAGTTTTCAATAAGTGGTCGGCTCCTGGTTTGTTTTAAAAAAAATCTGGCTGGTTTAACTACTTTCTATTCAGATTGTGATGCCCATCCAATCTGGTTATGCAACCAGCCCAGGATTCTGACCAGTTTGGGTCAGCTTTTGTTTAAATAACTACGTTTGAAAGAATTTATTTATCTTAGTGCGTTTTACTTGTGTGGTTATTGTCAAACCACTCCCATTATACTAAACTCTATTCTGCTAAAAGCATCTCGGGTAACATTTTCTAATGTCTCTGCATTGCAGGCATTCCTTGTGACTGTAAGAAATAAGAAGAGAGTTGGTTATACATATGAATTGAGTTTAAAATTCAAAGGTACAGAAAAGTATCTAACTTATTGCTTGTTGCTCTAGCTTTTCCTCTTTTTTCCATTTGGTATTAAGTTCTCAGTGGTTATGGAACAGGTGAATGGCAAATCCAAAATGAATGCAAGAAGATCAAAGGCCACTTAGATATCCCTGAGTTCTCGTTTGGCGAACTTGAGGATCTGGAGGTACGATGCCATCTTGATTCTTGTCCCTACATCCCAATTCTCTAATAATATGGTTATTTGATCACCTTGATTGTCACAAGAATTTTAGATAACTTAGACTCGTTAATACACAACAAAATGTTGGAAGATACCATTTGTAGTAACAGAGTGTAGATAGTTAAAATGCAGAATGGCTTTTGGAATCTTTTGTGTATTATGTTTTATGGATCAAATTATCGAGTTGTTATAAGATGAGATAGTTAAGATTGACGTGAGGCTATTGAAAAAAAAAATAGAACGTGGGGTTAAATAGGTTGAGATGATGTAAACCAGTATAAAGTTAATCAACAGATTCTATGGTTATCATTGAAGAGTGAGGAATTGATATAGATAAAAAAATAAAAAAAAGTATAGCCAATGTGACACACTGGCAAGTTATTCCTTTATGTTGTGTTTTTCAATTTTTGCTGATAATTGATTCACTATAAAACTGCGTTTTAGTTAACTTGTTATGGCACAATGTATTACTATATATATATATATATATAATGACATTCTATGTTAAATATCGTAATATAAAATGATCAATTATAATAAAAGGTAATTACGTTCACCCCAAGCGCCCTTCATAGTCAGGCCTCAGGTTATGTGAAGGGAGTTAAACCACGGGTTAATACAAAATGATCAATAGCACAATGGATGAGTGACAACTGACAAAGGCTGAATGCTTAAATTTATCTTTTTTGCAAGTATGTTCTTTCAAGCTCGCTGCTCTATTTTAACTGTTCTTGCAGATGACGGTGAGCCTTGGCGAGGAAAAGGATTTAGGAGCAGTAGATAAGAGCCAGATATGCATGGACATGAGGTCGTTTTTGGTACCCATCCGCGAGAAACTACACAAGTTTGAACAAGAGCTAAAAGAAAGGTAGAAATGCTACCACCGATTTCCTTGCATCACGATGACAACAATTGGACAGCAATTATCATTCATGAGATGAAACGGTGTTGCAAAAAATTGTTATGTGCTTGGGTCACTCGCAACCTGATCCTCTCCTCTCGGCTTTGTTTCAATGTTCATGTTTGGTATATCTGTCGCGGTGATTGTTATCGTTATCTATTCTGGTAGTTAAGGTATTTGTCACGCGTCGTATAATCCGTGTATCAAACAATGAGTTCAACACCAGCACTTGATAATTGTACGTCAATCAATGATGATGATCAGTCTTCTTCCTTTTTGTTTCAATGCACTAAAAGTCCAAGTAGATTTTTTGTTCTTCTTAATATGCAGATTGATTAGAAATATTAGAGATAAACCAGCTGAGTTGATGACATCCATTGCGTTCAGCAAAACAGAACAGTGGTATTAATTACAAGGCCAAGAAGACAAATAAAGGCGAACAGATAGATCACAATGCAAAAGGAAGAGGGACCGAGCAAAAACTAGAACAACTCAGAAAGTGATTGGAAGGTTGAACTCAACCCTCCCTAATTCCTTCTACTATCGATCCCCAACTTTCTTATGAACAACAACAACACACACACACAACTGCACCATCTACAAAGATCAAAAGACAAAAGCTGTTTTTTTTTTCCTGCTACTCCTTTTGCTTTCGGTTCTCGTCCTTCCAAGCTTCATCTGTCCAGCGCACTTATCACAACCCTGGGAATGCGAATGCAAATGCCAATGGTTTCTTTCAATTGTCAAATTGAATGGAAAATACTGACTCATTTCCATACTTTTTAGGGTTGATATACGAACCAGTCATAGACCGTGGGCGCTCTCGGTACGGCAATATCCGTTCCGTCCGGCGCCGGTTTTCTACAAAGCCTTTTCCAGTCTCCCCGTGGCCCCGGAGCTGCAAATCCAAGAAATTTACCCCCAAATGAGATCTTTTTAATCCCACTCGATGTCTCCACCGCTAATAGAGATCAACGAAGGGGGTTTAAAGTGAGGAGAACTCACTGGAGATAGGGGATTCCGGCGCGCTCTCCGGGGGCATGGGGGACGGCGGGGTGCGGAGGATGGTGACGCTGCGGGTGATCTGAGCGGCGCCAGCGTTGGAAACCACAGAAGAGGAGGAAGCGGGGAAGGAGGTGTACTTGCGAAGCTTTCCGAGGGGCGGCGGGCCGGCGACGGTGTCGTCCCAGAGCTGGTGCAGAAGACCCATTAGGGTTCCTCGGAAGACAGAGAGGTCGTATCTTCAAAATCACTCCTTTTTATTCTCCAAACTAAATAATTAATTAATTGATTCAGATAGGGTCAATTTTTTCCTCCCTTCTTTTGGTCTTTTTTACCCTCTTTTTGTCTTTTTTATTTATCCACTTAATTCATTTTAATCCCCAAATAAAGAAAAGTGGATGTTTCTCTCATTAATTACTTTATTAAATCTCCTATTTCTTAATTATGATATCATCCGTAGCATAATTAGTAATTAGTTAACTAATTAATAAGGTGAGTTTTCGAGTTCAACATATTTAAGATCGATAAAATTAATATAATGTTGTTTAAAATTTTCGAAGCTCATATATATTTTTTTAATAAAAAAATTTTATTTTATATGTCGTTTTCTTTTTCTCCCAATTATTGGTTAGTTTTTTTTGGGGGAGGGAGGATTGGTTAAGCTTCGCCTCACGATCGAGACAACCTCTCTCTTGTTCCACCCTTCTATCCGATCTCCAAAACCAAGCACTGATTTAGCTCCTTTTGTTGTTTTCCACCTCCAATTCCGTTTCCGAGAAACAAAAATTGGATCTTTGTCTCGCAGGATCGGAAATTCCCCCTTTTCTAGATTAATTCTGTGCTCTTTTGTGCATTACATGTTCCTTTTTTGCCGTCTTGGCTGGGCGGGCCGAAGAGATCGGGTCGCGGACGCAATCTATGGAGGAGGAGAAGGGAGGAGGAGCTGCGAGGTGCCGCAGCGTTTGAGGTGGTGGGCGGATCTGGAGATCCGGCTGCTAATCGTCCTCTGATCTGCCAGGACTGGAATGCGCGAGTGATTTGGCTTCCAGATGGCAGTCGAGAGCGGGGCAGAAGCTGGGATCGAGAACCGCGTCGACGCATCGAGCTGCTACCTCCATAAATTTAGGATCTACGAGACTCGATCGGTGAGGAACTCGCTGAAGTTGCATTTTTCCTGCATGTATCCGCCGTTTGATCTTTCTCTTTTTTTCTTCGTTAAAGTTTCAAAATTCTAAGGATGCGTTTTTGTAGTTTTTTAGTCACTTTTTTGTTCCTTTTCTATGTCAAATGGGATCATTTGGTAATATATTCATGACCTTGCCATTGCCCTATAGATTCGTCAACTGTCTTACGTTAGAGATCCACTCCATAGAAACACTTATCTCGGCAAGCCATAAGCAAGCAAATAACTATGTTTACAACATTGGGATATTCAATGAGAATGTTTGAACTCGAATCAGATGAAGTTATATGTACTGATCTCAGTATGTCCCATAAAGTGAATTACACAATGCCATAGACCCCATGATTTTTTTGTTACTTTTACTTTCAACTATGAAATTATAAATTTGTCAACACCAAGGTTTGTCTATGATATTTTTTTTTTCACGCAATAGACATATAAAACAACCAGTCTTTGTCTTTCACAAGTTTCATTTGTTGGATGAATAATAGATTATAATGTTCTTCAAATCTTCAATTAGGAAATAGTTTAGGTTCTGTCACACAGGTGAAATTTTTTTGAGTGATGCTAATTTTGAATATTTAACTACTGAAAACTATGCCCTTGACACTGGATCAGCACTAAAAGGTTAATAGATGATTGTTAGACATGTATATATATATTAAAATCAAACCAATTAACAAAAAGTTTGATCTAGTTTGAATGCTTGTGAATTTTAGCTGGGTTTGAAATTCTGTTTCACATCGAGCCAAGCTAAACCATTCCACTCCAATCGCATTGTCCCAAATATCACTGACCATTTGTTCTAATTGTAATATCAAGTGCTGTGAAACACATTATCAAGGGAAATTAAATGATGGGTTGTCTCATTGGTTTTTATATTTTGAACTTCAAATTTTCATCTCATATGTTTGTTGGTGCTCGTGTGAACAAAATTTATGTGTGTTGCAGAAATTCTATATGATTGGAAGAGACAAAAATAGAACATTCTGGAGAGTGTTAAAGATTGACAGATCTGAACCTTCTGAGCTTAATATCCGTGAAGATGCCACTACATACTCAGAACGTGAATGCAATGAGCTGTTGAAGCGAATAGATGAAGGAAACAGGTCAACTGGGGGACTAAAATTTGTCACTAATTGTTATGGTATCATTGGTAAGTTAATTATCTATTTGTTATTTACGTTGTTTAGTTTCAAACATTGTGTTTCAGAATTAAATTCTTCCATTGACAATATCAATTGTCATTTCAGGATTTGTGAAATTCTTGGGGCCTTATTATATGCTGCTTGTCACTAAGAGGCGTCAGATTGGTGCTATATATGGACATGCTATCTATGCTGTCACCAAAGCCGAGTTGATTGCACTTCCTAATTCTACCATTCTTACCAATAAGGCTTATTCTAAGGATGAAAATAGGTTTGTTCTTATCAATGATGTCAGATCATGTTGTAACTCCAGGATTTTTTTTCTTCTTTTTTTGAAGGCTAGGTTTTCTCATATTATCATATTATAGTATTAACTGATTATGTTTGTGCCATAATTCTTCATTCATAATCTATCAAAAATATTTGCAAATAATTATTCACTTTTGGTTTGTTGGTCCAGATACAAGAAACTATTATGTTCACTAGATTTGACAAAAGACTTCTTCTTTAGCTACTCATACCATGTCATGCGAAGCCTCCAGAAGAATATTTCTGATAGTCAGACAGGACAAGTGTTATATCGATCCATGTTTGTCTGGAATGAGTTTTTGACACGTGGAATCCACAACCATCTTCAGAATACTCTATGGACAGTTGCTTTAGTATATGGTTTCTTTAAGCAGGTATTTGTTTTTTCTTCTACAAACTATGTTCTAGCACTGTTCTACATATTTTTATGCTAAAAAGGTGAAATTTGTCACCCTGATTGTCTCACGCCCCATTGGAAGAAAGTAAATTAGCTACCTAGTTGGCTCCCATGTGGGAGGGCATTTTTCATTGGCTTCGCTAGGATTCAACCCTTACTCCATGCTACAAATTTGCACCGGCTTGGCTATGCTATGGGGTGTTCTACATATTTTTATGAACATACACATGGTAGTTTATATTGAATGCTTGCATAATATATCTATCTTCTGTAGACAAGATGATGAGATTTTGATTATTTTAGCATATTAAAGAAACTCACTGAAACTTAGGATGATTATTTAGAATTGTTTAGGTGTATCGGCAACAACTGGCTGCTTGGCTGTGGGATCTTTGGTTGAACTTTTTTTTATATATTGATGTTTTTCTCTTCTTGGTCAATCAACTACACTAACAAGGTCCAATTATAACTCTCCCGTTATAGTTTATAGATTCGAGTAACTTTTTTGTAAGTTAAGACTTAAGCTGTATTTTTAAACAGCTAATTGTTTTTAATCAGAAGTAAATTTTGTGGAGAAAATGTCATTTGTTATTGATGAATGTTATCAATCCACAGTCAATCGTTCTTCTGAATTGTCATTTGTTGTTTCTCATTGGTTTCTGTTCTGTTTATTCAGGCAAAACTTTCAGTATCTGGCAAGATTTTTAGGCTGACACTAATTGCCAGGCGCTCACGTCACTATGCTGGAACTAGGTTCTTTTACCTCTTTTTCTCTCTCCAAATTTAGGTTAACCCAGGCGGTCAACAAAATTATTTTTTGTAATAAAAGAGATTGGCAAGTTTAAAACTTTTTTTTTACTTATTTGTTCCCCTTCAATAATCTGATAACATTATGTCTCTATTACTCAGATATTTAAAGCGTGGAGTTAACGAGAAGGGTAGAGTGGCAAATGATGTCGAGACAGAACAGATTGTATTTGAAGACATTCCGGGGGAAATACCAACACATATTTGTTCTGTTGTTCAGAACAGGGGCTCAATACCACTGTATTGGTCCCAGGAAACCTCGAGACTCAATCTTAAGCCTGATATTATTTGTAAGCTTTCAAACATGCTGAAGCACCTCATCAACATGCACGCGTATATATTTTAGAAATCTGTGTTTTTACTGTTGTCTTATTTTCTTTTGTTTTTTACAGTGCATAGAAAAGATGAAGATTATGAAGCCACTCGACTTCATTTTGATAATCTTGTGTTAAGATATGGGAAACCTGTTATCATCTTAAACTTAATTAAGGTACGTTCTCTATTAGTAGCATTTCAAAGGTTTCTTCTTTATGCTAAACATGAAAAGTGAGTTTCTCAGTATAATAACATTTCATACTTCTCTGTGGTGGTTATTTTGCTAATCATCTTTTGTGTCACTTTTTCATCAACAGTCACAAGAGAAGAAACCTCGAGAATCTATTCTTCGCGCAGAATTTGCTAATGCCATCGAATTCATAAATAAAGATCTTCCATGTGAAAGTCATTTGAAGTTTCTCCACTGGGATCTTCATAGACATTCTCGGAGGTTACTACCTGATTGTGACTTGTATCTTTTACCTTCTGTATCTAGATACTTCATGGCATGTAAATCTTAAACATATTGACTCACACATTTCTACCCCAATAAATTCTTTTGCAGTAAGGCTAAAGGTGTGCTTACTTTACTGGGAAAAGTTGCTGCCTATGCTTTGAATATAACAGGCTTCTTTCATTGCAAAGTGTCACCAACTTTAGGGTGTGACAGTGATATAAAAGAACCCATTATTCTGTAAGAATATTATCCCTTTCATTTCTTATTTACTCTATTGAATTCACTATTTATTTTCTTTGAATGATACTTGAGTGCATTGATCTATGCTCCATCTCTAAGAAATTGCTTTGATGGTGCCTTTATTTTGTCCAAGATCGATGCAATTACAATTTAGATTTTACTTTTCTAATCTGCAACTTACTTTGTTGTCACTAAGATAAAGGTATTTTAATTTCTTGTTAATCCACTTGCGCTGGATGTTTAAAATTAAAATCTCCAGAATCCATCTTTTCAGTGGTGGTCCTGTTCTTGGTGTGGTCACTAAGAAAAGGGTAATTAATAAGATAGCATGAGATGATAATCATATTTCCTTGATATTATTTGGATACACATGGAAAACATGGTAAATGCAGTAACAACTCTTGCTCTGGATAATACAATTCTGCTATCTAAGCACTGGTGATTTTGTGGATGATGCCTTGTAAAGCACATAAACAAGTAAAGGTACAAACAACATATAGTCTAGAATATAAATTGGTTTATAAAATCTTGATAGAAGTATACAACTGTCTTTATTTCAAAATGGAAAAAAATTGAATTCATCAATAACCTTAAATAAGTTTTCAGTAAGCACAGACCTATATTGTAGGAGAATAATCATCAACAAGGTTAAAATTGACAAAACAAAACCATTAATAAAGACAAGACTGGCACCTCTAATATCAAAGTTAACTAGATTAAAGGGAAAATAGTATGCTAATGACACTAGATTAAAGGAAGAAAAGACATGATATTTAAGTAAAAAAATATATGCTTTTATTTTAATAATCTGATATTTACCAATCATATAATTTGGTATGTCAAGTTTGCATACTTCATCTTAAACACATGTATATGTATGAATGATGTCTGCCACCATGACCTCATCTTCCAGCTCCCTACGACCCTCATCTAAGAGCAACTGCTTCAGATGAAGGCAGGGAGCTGCAGGAATTTGAGCAATAGAGAGAAGGCACCTGCCCGAGGGGTAAGTTTTGTAGAATCACTGTTATAACAATCAATCAGTCCGTTGTTTAGTGAACTATCATAACATGCTACTCACTTGCATGGATGCACATCTGGGTTTTGTATTGTGGCACCACATCCAAAGTCTAGCCATTCTTTGGCATGCTAGGCAATAACATGGTGCCTCTCAGAGTATGCACCCTAGTATAGAAGATGCTTCCTTTTAAACATATTTTTTATTCTTTTGCTGTTGCTGTTCTGTAGAAAGGATTTTGGTGGTCTCTGGTCTTCTGGTAGTCTCATTAACATGGGCAACGGAAATAACCACAACACAGATGATGATATCATCATTGGAGATGGTTTGCAAGAAGATAACTTGATAGAAGTTGTTTCTCAAGAAGATAAAATGTTGAAGGAAGCTTCTCAAGATTATAGTATGGAAGACTGTGTTACACCTGAACAACAAACTGCACAAAACAAAATCAGTGACTCCGGAATTTTCTTGGCTAAATTAATTAGATTGCAGCAAGGCGTTCTGCGAACAAATTGCATTGATTGTTTAGATCGGACAAATGTCGCTCAATATGCGTACGGCTTAGCTGCTCTTGGGCATCAACTCCATGCTTTACACCTGATACATATACCAAGGATTGATCTAGATTCTCCTTTGGCTGATGATTTGATGAGTTTGTATGAAAGGATGGGTGATACTCTTGCTCTACAATATGGTGGTTCTCCTGCTCATAATAAGGTTTGCTTTCAAATACATGTTTTATTTCAATGTAATGAAGCAAAAAAAACATCTGCATGCATTAAAATCTTCTTGTGCTCTTTTAACTTAACATAGGTTTCTAGGGCTTTAGATTTTGTTTTTATTCATTTTACAAGTTAACCAACGGATTAGTGTTGCTCCCAAATATATTGTATCAAAAACTTAACATATGCTACATTCTTTTCACATACTTCTTCACATAGGCAACTTGACTTGTTTTTCGATTTCTGATACTCGATAGATATTCTCTGAGAGGAGAGGCCTCTGGAAAGCTGCTGTACAATCTCAAGAGTTGTTTAGAACACTTCAAAGATACTACAGCAATGCCTATATGGATGCAGAAAAGCAGGCTGCAATAAATTTGTACGTCTAAAGCAATTTATCTGCTGAATTTTGTTGCCATTGTTGATGTTTGCAAGTGGATTTTAAGTTCTTTTCCACATCTAATTATATTCATTCTGCTGATCCTTGCTTGACCGGCCCTGTAAAATGTAGATTTCTAGGTCATTTCCGACCTCAACAAGGAAAGCCAGCATTATGGGAATTGGAATCAGACCAACATTGCAACTTGGGAAAAAGTGTTCATGCTTTTCCTGATGAAGATTCTAGGTACTTTACTTTTACGGATACTTTTGCTCACTAATTTTAATAAAAATATCAGTCTCATGCTTTCTTTTTCTTCTCTTCCCCTTGCTTATATTTAACATTTACGGACTTTGCAATGTCAAAAAATTTGGTGATTGTAGAAGGTTTTATCTTAAACTGGCTTTGGATAGCAATTTGTTCATCACTTTTTTTTGGTAAAATTTAACTAACAATAAAACTAATAGCGATGTCCTTATGATGTTGAATATCCTTGGTGGCATGTGTGGACTTTGGTTGTCCCTTCGAGTTGAATGACGAATATATTGTTTGTTTTAGCTGATATGGATATGTTTTCAGGCAATTCTTCAAAAGGTCCTTCTCCGATGGTAACATACTTTGTGAAAGCGATATGCTTTTATCTTGTTATAATATTGACCAGAAAAAATCCTTATCTGGGCAAAATGATCAAGAGCATGGAAAGAACCTTTGCTGTTTAACACCAGAAATCTCAACTTGTGGAAGTGATGTATCATATTCAAGGTTAGTTGCATGACTGTGAATAATTGATGTATAAAAAATTGATTCAGTTTGTCCAAAAAAAAAACAATTATTCTAGCAGATCATGTGGTTAGAATGATGTTAAAGGTGGAATTACGTTTCTACTAGATATTCATGGTTTGATAAGCTACATGGACTAGTACCTACTGATTTGTATCTATCGGTGTCTCCCCAAGCCCAATTGACTGATTTTATTCAGTATATCATTAATTTTCAGAATCTATTTAGTAATGTTACTTTTCAGTATATTGTTCCATCAGTACCTGAACCTAGTACCTGATTTACTTCTTCAAACCATGTTATGATTTAACCGACAAGTTATTTTGGTTTTGCTTTTGTTGTGTCCTCATTGTCAACTTGCTTCTTCTCCAACCTTGTTTAGGTACACACCCACCATGTCCGGGAGGCAACTTTTTGCTGATTGTGAACAGAATTTTGTTTATGAACATGGGGAATCAAATTTTCTGGACGTCGACTGGCTGTCATCATTTGGTAATTCATGTGATGATGAAATTTCTGAGAGGTAATCTTTTACTTTTTTGTTGATGAGCCTATCCATTTTGTTTGGAAAAATAGCCGAAATGAAATGACGCCAAGTGCAGGTTTAGCTCAATTGAGAATCTTTTAACTGAGAATATCGATGGCATAAATGCTGAGGCAACTCTGAATCAAAATGGATCTAGCATTAAGGTTAGTGCTCTTTCTCTGCAATTAAACAAGATCAAAGTTTCATTTAAAGACTCCATCGGTTAACTTCTAATATTGATAAATTGAGTAATTATATTACTTTTCAAATCTTTTTTCATTTTGGACTCAGTCGTAAGCTTATAGAATTTGTGATCTTTTCATATTTCCGATTGTCTTCACTCCCTAAAGTCTGAAAGAAACTTGCAATACCATCGGTTAATTCTGTTCCACACTACAAGTTATTGGCTAGTTAGGAACCATTTTAGATGACGGTTTAAGCCTATCAAGTTGATGACTAGGTTGGGATGTTACGGTACGATAGCTAACAGTTTTCATATGTTGGTATTATAGATTGTATCAGTTCCAACTATTACCGTCGACATTACCACAAATGATTATTTATTTTACTTTTGTTGCTAACGTGTAGTCAAGAAGCATAAGCTTATGCCTATCTTTGTTGCAGGGAACCCAAACACCAGGAATGGGAACGGCTCATGTTGCTTTCCGAAATGCTAACACTCCCCCTGAATTCTCCGAGAGCTTTGTGCGATGGGTTATCTACGGCGAAACATTATGCCACTGACTCTAAATGTTCTTATCATGTTTTGTGCTCATCCTCCTAGTTGGGGATGGCTGAGAGTTTTCAAAGATCAAAAGAATACAATTGCAAACGAGGGGAAGTGGTGCCAACATGCATTCAACAAACACATCAAGGTATCCATCTCACCCCCATTTCTTGGAGAAGTTTGCAAAAAATTCATTAATTGGCGGTGTTGCTACTTTCTCCTATCGATAGAGCAATAGGTGTTTGAGAGTGTATAGTATATATTCTTTTGGGATCCTTTGAATCGGAAACCCACCCTACCATTCGAATTATACTGTAAATATATTGATGATGACTACTGCTTCAATAATTATCCATTCTTTTCTAGACATTTCAATGTTCATAGGAATCATTTAGTCGTTCCATGAAGACCGAAGACTTGTTGATTTCCCATGCGAGCTAGAGCCACATAGACCTCTTTGTGTTCTCCTTAGAGTCCTCTCCGAGTCCCTTCGCCTCATCTAGCTAATAACCCTCCTCTTCCTTATGCCTTCGGTGTCTTCTTTTGCCTCTCCGCTAATCACTCCAATAGCTTTCCATGCTTTTTTGATGCAGAAGTAGAACTTGATGTTGTAAGCTCCATTTCAAGCGAAGCTCCTAGTGACCTCCCGCCGCCTCCCGCGTGGCTCCTCCCTTTTATAAATTCTCCCATGAGAAACCAGATGTAGTTAGTGAAAGTTTACCTTTTGCTCAATTCTGCGAATCTAGTGGGTACCAACGCAAAGATTGATCTCAAAGAAAGTGTGGGACAAGCCGGTAAACAAGGCTCGGATCAAGGTGTAGTGTGATTTGATGGACATTCAATCGGAGAATAATTACTTTCTTACTATAAAATTTTTCCATAGTATATACATTTTGCACTTATAAATTGTTTTTCACGAAACAAATAATGCCTTGAGGTTGCATTTTTTCAAAATTGCTTTACTATTTTTGAAATTGTTTACACAAGTAAATTCATATACCCCGACAGTGAAGACCCTCCTAAAATGCTAAACTCTAAAATATTAAATTTTGATGCAGTTGGAACCTTAGAAATTCTATTATTAAACAGTCGGGGGAAACGTAGCGATTGAGGGATATTTTTACATAGTGAAAGCAAGCTTGAGAAGTCAGTGGCTAGAGTGTAATTTTCAAGTGTATTGAGTTTTAGTTTTTAAATTAGCAAAAATCTAAAGGGTCTTGCTGTCAAATTCAACAAGGGAGTTAATCGGAGCATTCCACAAGACATACGTTTATTAATGTGCGATTAAGTCCTTGGATTTAAATAAATTTACTAAAATGTGCACTTTAGTATTTTTTTTTTTTTTTTTTGGCGTATGATGTCAATCTATAATGATGGGAGATGCGAGTCGATGAATAAGTTATCTACCTTGCCAAGGTTAACCGACTCTTCGATCAATTGAGCATCCTACTCATTTCCAAAACACCGAAAAAAAAGTATGAAACTTCATGTAACTTCACGGTAGATCCAAGGACAAAGCTTTCACTCACAGAGAAGTGAAAACCTCTTAACTATATCATACAGATGGCATACAGAAGTATGATAGCTTACAATGAGTTCAGTGACAACAACAGCTCACTACAACACGGGAATTCAGTACTTAAAATTGAGAAACACACAAGGCAATACTACAACGATATATATATATATAACATAGAAAGATGAAAGCATTAAGAGAAGCTCCTCTCATAATCATAGCTGATACGTCTTCTTCACCATACTTCTGGGTCACCGATTCCTGAGACAAAATCAGAGGACAAGTTCTCTTTAGAAAGCGAAACTGAAGATTCATGTAAAAAAGATGCAGTAGCTCTTGCCTACTATTTACACAACACCATTGCTGGAATGAGATCCATCAGTAACCATTCACTGCCATTGGAAGAAAGTCAGCAAAGCTCCACAGGTCCTCATCGTTCACCTCTTGAGGCATATCGCCAATGAGAAGGCCCTCAGCCGATACATCTTGGCTTCCCTCCAAATATGGTTCTTGCAGAAAGTTCATGTACGACTCAAAAACAGACAATTCCTCAGACAAACTCTCAGCGTTGCCAATGAGTTTCTTCACTGAAACACCACCTACACTTCCAGCACTTGATGCAGCAGTAATTGATGTGATCTCGGGTGTCTTAGCCTCACTTTCGCAACCATATTCAGAACAATCAATCGAGTTGCATCTTCCATCAGAGTAAAACTTATTTGCACAATCATTAGCGGGTGATTTTCGCTTCTTCTCCACAAAGGAGTTCAAATTCATGGATTGCTTGATAGGTTCCTTATCGTCGATAAAGTCAAAAAGGGCAGATATATCCTGCTCTGCTCCTTCCAAGTAGTTCGTATTCTGGTTAAAATTGAGTTTCTCTGAAGGGTTCAGTTTGGAAGGTTTGGGGGCATTTGAACTCGGCAAGAAGCTTTGAACACTTGGTGGTGCCTCCTCAGGGAAGTTCACCTTGGCTTTTTTGCCACGGATCCGACGGGCCTCTGCATCGTATGCTCGTGCAGCTTCTTCGGCAGTGTTGTAGGTTCCGAGCCAGACGCGAACACCCTTTCGAGGATCTCTAATTTCAGCTGCCCATTTGCCCCAAGGACGTTGCCGGATTCCCCGGTATTGATTCTTCCTGTTCCTCTTTGCGGACCTAACTGCAGGTCCGTTCAATTCGACATCTTTGTGACCAAGTGGTCCATCTACTGCGATGTTAAAAGGGAATTAGTACATCTTTTTGAAGGAAATTTTTCGATGCTTAGCAAGATGATGAAAGCTTTGTAAGAGCCCTAAACCAATTCGATTACACTGATTCTTGATCAGCACCCATAAATCACAGATCGAAGACACTCAAGTTAGATCATAATTAAGGATCCAAAATCACGGGGGAGAAACTTAATTGAAGGCCAAAAACAAACTATAAAGAGCAAATAGATAGTGAATGACTCGATCAAAAAGATAACAAAGGAAACTTATAAACATCAGAGGAAAATCTTGATGAACAAATATGCAAGTCATACAGATCAAAAACTAAAACTAAATAAGCAATACAGATTGCGATGTAATGAATGATCCAGCAGAAATTAAGATTTAAGCTATGATACTGCAGATTAGTCTCAATAACGAGCATGTACACTGTGGGTTGCTAGAAGACTGCAAGAGCACAAATCAAAAGAAAGGCGGGAGATTTGTTGCAAATAAAACGAGAATTGCTTTGGAAGATGTTCGATCTTACGAAGAGAAGGTGCAAATTAAAATCTTGGGAGAAAAGTTGTTCCAAGTAAAAAAGATACTCCAAGTAAAGCTTAAAAAAAATCGCGGAAGAACAGAACTCAATACCTAATTTGAGAATATCAAGCTAAAATAAACCTAGACGGCGAGTTAAAGATTCATCGTGCACGAACTAGATCCCACATGAATTCTTAAGTGGAGTGGCAAGGAGAGAAATACGAGCTCCAACCAATCAGAATCCCTTTGTTTTTAATCAAAAAGAGATAAAATCGAAGTAAGAAAGAGGGAGAAGGGAAAAAAAGATGCCTTTCGAGGTGAAAGCGAAGGGTTTGGCTTCGACCATCTGCACCTCGTCGTCCGCACCGAACTCCATCTCCTCGCCGTCGAACTGCTGGAAGTCAGCCTCGAAATCGTCCTCGGTGCGCTCCGCCGCAGCGGCCCGGCGGCGTCCAATCTTCTTCCTCCTAGCGCCACTGGTTCCCCCTTTCTTCAGCTCCGACCACAGGTAGTCGGACGTGACTAGCCGCACGGTGGGGATGAAGTCGGAGATGATCGCTCCGCCGCACATCGTCCAATCTCGACTCTTCTCCTCCTCCCGAGACCAGAACACCAGCGGAGAGAGCACGGAGTAGAGTTGAAGCCCAAGCCTCCGCCTTGTGAGTAGAGAATATTCTTCCAAAAATTAAATTTGTTAAAAAAGTAATTTACTATAAGAACCTTCTTAATTTGTACGGACTTTTACCCGAGAGCAAAATTAAATTTACTATAAGAACCTTCTTAATTTGTCTCCCTCAGTATAGCCGAGGTAAATATCTCTCTTATGTGTCAGTCACTATTCCAAGTGCTAGTAACCATCCGTAATTTACCTCCTCTGTGTTGGCCCTGGGACGGGTTGGCAGGGGCACTGGGGGCGAGCGAAGTCGCCTTTTGCCACCAATATATAAATATGCAATTGTTATAGAGGAGTAGGCCCAACAGTCTTACTCAGCCCGGGGAGCTTAAGGTTAAGGTGACATGGCGGTGAAAGTCTTAGTTAACGTGGAGATTAAAATCTTGAGTGACGTGAAGGTCAAAGTCTTCAGTAAAGGAGGCTAAAGTGAGACTATGCCCAGTCTGTTTGGTTAGCCCCCACTACAGATTGGACCAACCCGAGCTCTTCCTTGGATAATGGATCGAACTACACGGTTGTTCGCTGATCGGGATCGAAGTCAGACAGTCCTTTGAAACCCCAACGTCTCAGTCCCGCCCAGGCTATTGAAGCCCTTATCCGATTGGCTCAAGGATCGATCAAATACTGTAAAGCCCTCTCTTGCATCACGAAGAGGGTCCGCCGGGAGTATCTCCGACCTTGCATATCTTAGCGTCTCCGCTCGGGAGTATCACCGCCAGATTATTTCTACCTCCCTCATTCGGGGTTGAGCTATCTCCACCGGTCTCAAACCGGAGTTTCATCACTGGTCTCGGACCAGATTATTTCTACCTCACCTATTTGGGGTCGAGCTATCTCCACCGGTCTCGAACCAGAGTTTCGTCACTGGTCTCGGACCAGATTATTTCTATCTCACCTATTCGGGGTCGAGCTATCTCCATCGGTCTCGGACCGAAGTTTCGCCACTAGTGTTGGACCAGATTATTTTTACCTCCCTAGTTCAGAGTCGAGCTATCTTCACCGATTTCGGACCGAAGTTTCGTCACTGGTCCCAGACCAGGTTATTTTTACCTTCCCCGTTCAGGGTCGAGCTATCGCCACCTGTCCCACACTCCTGAGCCATCTAGTTGGGTTATAAGCGGGTTTTCCCGTGTCCTCCAACCTACCAGCTAGTTGAAGGGTGTCCCAAACTCCCAAGCTATCGAGTTGGGTTATAAGCGGGTTTTCCCGTGCCCTCCTTATGACATTCGATTCGGAGGTTTTTCCAGACTCTCGAGCTTCAAAGACAAGTTATAAGTTGGTATCTTTGTGCCCTCCGACCCTCCAGTCGGTTGGATGTTGTACCAGACTCCTGAGCCATCTAGCCGGGTTATAAGCAGGTTTCCACGTGCCCTCCGACCCGCCAG
>JBBPFP011777967.1:0-35530 GCA_037974795.1 Kaempferia galanga
ACTTCAAAGATAAAGATCACATTCTCTTCTCGTATAATGACTCTTATTACCATTAAAAAAAACAAAACATAAAACACGCCCGGTCGAGCACTTCTCTCTCGCATACGCTCGAGCTACTTATTAATATTATATTTGCATTAGAGTGATAGGAAAGAGATAGAGTTTCAAGTAACAACTGGCACGGGAAAATCAAAGACAAAGACCATTCAGCAGCCGGGAATGAAAAGAGAAATTGGCATATGCTCCTAAAGCTGCAGCCGGCGCGTCATTATCATTCGCACCTTCAGTTTTCTTCAAGGAGTTTGATCCGAGTCCTAAGCTGCTCCCGAGTCTGTTGCAATAAATCCTCTTTCCTCGGACGTAGCCCCTTAAACTGGGGTTCCCTCAAGCAAAGAATAAATCTGTGATTCGGAAAAGCAAATTCCTTGATCCGGGAAAGCGGTTAGACTCAGTCTCATAGTCATAGTAGAGGAAAAAGATGAAATCGCTCTCATTCACTCGCCCTTAAGAAAGGGGCTTCCCTTAACGCACCTACTTTCCTTCTCCTATTGCAACTGCTTTTGCTTCCTTTTATCTCACAACCCGGGCATTCGATGCTTCTTCTTTTTGTCCTTCGACACCTTTTTCATGTGAAATCGGAATTCCTCAAGCCCAACTTACATAATCAAAGGGGGCCTTCTTCAAATGGCTTCCTACTGAGACGGGGTCAACGTGCATTTCCTTATGTAAAAAAGAGGTGGACGTCGCTGTCGCTCGTACCTCGTCTCTGTACCCTGCCGTAGAGGATGGGCCTTCAAGCGTACAATTAAGAAAGATTGGATTAAGCTTAGTCGCAGCTCACGCCTCTCAAACTAGCTTTCCCCTTATAGAGGCTTACCCTTTTTATCCAACTAGATGGCTGGTAAGGGCTTATGCAATTGGATGGCCTGGAACAGGATTCTATTCTTACTGGCTTGGAACTGAATATATCCCACGTGCTGTAAGGGAACTTAGACTCGCAGGAAAAGAGTGGCCACGCGAATATAGTGTATTTATATATAAATATAATTTGTTTGAGATTGGATAGCTTGCAACCTCATTTATGCAAGACGAAAGAGCTACCTATTCTATAGGCTGGCAACGTTACTGATAACCGCAGAACGAGCAATGAAAAGAAAGACCTAGCCCAGCTTCAGACTGTGAGTTTCAACCAAAAACAAAAGTTATTGTTAAGTTAATAAGGCGTGAAGGTAGCATAGGCAGAAATGGCTTATTATAGCTCTACGGGGAATCCCTCAATCTAAAAAGGCTAGCTAGCTACTTCGAACCACTAGGAACCAACAACAGACTACGCAATGAGTGCCCTCACTAGATAGACTAGTTTGTGAGTGCTCGCCTATAGACTACTTTCTGCCCTGCCTGCCACTCGAAGCGATATGCTTTTTGTTGTTCGGAACTCGAGATTGATTTCAGGGGTACTCACTCAATAGCTCAGCTCAGCCCCGTTATTGAGTTCCATGTAATTCTGGCTGGCGCTACGAGGAAGGCTATGGGCGCTATATCGATCGCCCTGGGCAATTGATCATGATCTGCACTCCACTCATTCTTCCAGGGATGAAAGAGTCTGATAGAACCAGGGGCTGGTGCACGAACGACAACTCCACATCTGATATCGGCCTCCACTGCACACTCGTTGACATAAAGCTACGTCGGTCGCTAGCTGGGCAAGCTCTGCTCTACACGTGCCCTTTCCTTTAGCTAACTAACGCTACGTGCTACATATAGCTGAGTAAACTCCTGATCTGATAGTCGAGCATGTAAACATCAACCTAAAGATTACGCAATAGCGCGAGCCCCTCCTCTGGCGGAACCGCCTGATTGGGCTACACTTCCCGATTCAAGAAGGCCTAAGCCGAGTATGGTTTTTCAAAAAGGAGGCCGTGGCTGAGACACTTTCTCCATAGCCGCTGAGCTTGACAGATAGTTCGTACGAGAAAGAAAGAGCGTCACTTTCCTATATGACCGACCATTGGTGACGATCTCTTATATCGGATTCTCGAGACTTTCCTAGATGAGCAACTGACGAGTGGATGACATCATAAGTAAGAGAGGATCATCCCTATATGATTTGGATGCTAGTTGACGAGCTTTACGAATCCGAGCGAAGGTATTGTAAAGCTTCCTAACAACGTCCGGAATAGCGCGACGGAAAGCACGCACTTCCTATAGTCTCCAATCCAAGGTAGTGTACTTGCTTACTCTTTATATTCTAGTATGGGGCACTATACAAAGGAAGGTCAGATATTTGCTTACTCTTTCTATAGTAGGGGGCAATAAGACCTTTGAACAAGCTTCCAGCAGCTAAGCAGCTAATAGGAGAACCTTTCATATTCATCTCTGTCACTTAAAAATGAAAAGGTTAGGCCAGAGAATCGAATCAATTGCGAAGCAAAAGAAATGACTTATGTTGTGGGCGGTGCTCTTTCGACCAGAATGAAAGAAAGCAATGTCTTCCAATTTCAAATAGAATCATGCTCTATATTCATTATCTACCATTCAGAAGAGCTCAAATATTTCTGCTTCAACAAAGAAGGTGTGCGTATAAGGAAGACTACCTTCTTATTGTAAGCTAAAGCAACTTTCTACCGACGAGTGAGGGGCTCCCTCTGCTCAGTTTCCTTCAGGCATGGTAACCCGCTTGCTCCGTCCTCTCCTTCGACCGGCTATGCCTGCCCAGGACTCCTACTCCTAGTCTGATGAGTGAGTCTGCTACCTTTCGTTCTGTAAGAGTCGAACGATCTACCTCTTCCGGATAGGGAATCAACCAGTTCCAGTTCAGGCATCACATCATCCTAATCATCAGATATGGAAGCCGGGATCCTCTACTCTTTTCCCGGAAGTCAGTCTCCTTTCCATTTAATATCTGCTAGCGTTGCTTATATATGAATATGAAAAGAATAAGATGAGCTTCTCCCAGAGTAGAACTGAGCATAAGTCGGAGATCTTAGGCTCTTTGCTAGAGACTATTTCATCCCTCACTTCGCCCCCCTTTCAGACTGATTCCTTGACGCGCGGGGCACCTGCAAATTCTCTTGCTGCGCTTACGCTTATTCCGACTACAGATTCATTGTGGATGCGAAAAGAATAAAGTCCGAGGTAAGCGGTGCCAAGCTAAAGACAAGGGTCGGACCAGGAGAGCGGGCTCCATCGGAATGAATGCGTCGCTGTCTACGCTCGCTCGAGCGCTCAGAGAGAGAGAGAAGAAAGGTCCGAGTGAGAACGACGGGTACGGATCATCGTTCGGATCGAGTAAGGACTGAGGCGGCCGACGTGCATTGAATGAATGACTGGTGCGATGATGCGGACAGTTGAGAGCTTCATTCGAATGTTGGTGCGAGGGGAAAATAGAAGCACGCAGTGAGTGCGGTTCGAAGGTCAAGCACAGAATGAATGTGCTTTTCGCCGGGCGCCGGATCAAAGCATTCGATTCGTGTGCGCCTCTTCTCTTTCCCCAGTGAGCCCGGTGGTAAGGGGAGCGCGCAGCAGTGTCTTGGCTATCCACTCTCTTATCAGAATGGACGAAAGCAGCGCCTCGATCTTCGATCTTCTGTGTAGCGTAATGCAGCATTGACTCAAAGCACCGCCCGAGAGAGCTTCGCAGCAAGTTCCCGCCTAGCCGGTCTCTTTCATTCACTGGTTCCACTTCGCGGACAACTTTCTTCATCTTCAGTCTTGCGAAAAAAGCACAGAATGTGCGCTTAGGTCTAAAGCTCAGCCCAATAGAGCATTGCCTAGAGCGGCTTAGCGGCACCGCTGTCCAAAGGAGTCTAAAGAAAGGAGTAGGTCGGTAACTACGCTGATTGTAAGGAGTGAATGGCGCAATGTATAACATTAAGCGAAATTACATTGAATACAGAAGATTAAGCGCAATAATCTCATTTTGGGATAGAGTCTGACATAGCTCGTAAGTGAGCGTATATGCTAGAGTGGAAGAACAGTAGCGAAAAAAGAAGCCTTATCTAAATAACTAAGAACTTATTTTCATCCATGCAAAAGGGTACTGATAGTGACCCAAGCCCAGAGGGTTAGAATTTATATCCTACAGAATCGACGATATGTAAAGTATATAAGTAAGGTGCACTGTTTTCTAATACCCTGATAGTTTATTAGCACATAGTAGTAGATAGATTCATTTCACGGTTTGACTCTCTGGCAGAAGATAAGGTAAACGGAAGGCATGAGCTGAGGCACCCCATTTCCCAGGGTTGGGAGGCACTTGTACATATATATGGTAGATATCTGCGTTTCACTTTCCAAGGGCGTTCGTTCATTCTGAGTTTTATCATTCGTTCACTCTTCAGCTACGCTATTTCCTCCTATCCTACGAAACGTATATCTTCCCCGCGAGTTCATGTTGCGTAGTCGACTTCAGATGCAGAAGCAGTGGGCCTGATCTGTCCTCTCCCATCCATTCCTGCCCGGCCTCGGACTACTGCATAGGTAGGCGTCTACTACTTCATCATTCAATGAATGGTTGCTGAATCATTGAATTCACTCATCTATTACTCAACTATAGTTGCACCTAACCGGTCTTAGGACCTACTTCTAATGCCCACTTCGTGTCTCTGTCTATCTTCTGATCGAATAGACTGTTCATTCCACTCGCTGCATAGGCATAGTGAAGTTTAGACCTGAGGCAGTGGTCCCATCCTCAGAGAGGAGACTTAAGGAAGCTAGTTGCAAAGGAACGCGAGACAGCCAAGGTCTAAAATGCTCCTAGATAATTGATGATTGAACCGAGGATGCCATCTATTGAACATGTAATTGCTATCGAAGTAGCCGCGTTTGCTTCACTTACTCACGCTTGCTTCACTTACTCTTAAATAAATGCAATGGTCCTGATTCAATTAAATAGTCTTGGGCAATCGATCGAAATCTTCGGCTCACTACTTAGCTTCCAGAGTCACCAGGCCGATCTTGAATCTTTCTCACTCGGAGGCCCATGGTTGCCGATATTAGACTTGCTGGTAGGGGTTATAATTCCTAGGATGGGTCAGATCAAGATATAGGTTTAGAAGAATCCCTCATGGAAGAACTCAATGCCAATAGGATAGCACCAAGAATCAGACCTAGCTAATGCCCTTGCTTGGGTAAGATGAAAGAGCTTTCGTGGTGCACTGTCCCATGAAGAGCTAGCCTGCCGGGCACAATCAAGATGCAAAGAAAGCATAAAAAAGGCTAGCAAGACAAGAGGGATTTGAATAGAAAATGCCCAAGAAAGCATCTGTTCGGCTTCTCTAGCCCTGGTAACAAGAGACAAGGAAGTCTTAGGCTCTTCACTAGTTCTTCGCCACTAGAGCTTACATGGTTCTGAGTCTAGGTCTGCAGGCCTAGGAAAACTCTGCTTTGTTTGGGTACTCAACAGCAGCTAGAGAAGAGGACTTAGAGTAAAGGGCCCAGCTCATGGAGTCTGATTCTTTCCGGTGAAGTTGACTTGTGACTCTTGCTAAGCAAGCGTTTATTCAACTCACTCACTTCCGAGCCACCTTCCTTGCCTTCCTTTTAGCCTTTCAAAATATAAGACGTGGTAAGAAAGAGAGTTCAGGCTTACGAGCGTTGAATAAAGCAGGTAAGAAGAGCATTATCCACATCTGCAAGGGTGGAAGAGGAGGGCCACACTTCCCCAAAGCAATTGAATTGGCGAGCTGCTATCCCGAATCCAAGATAGGAGAAAGCTTATTGCTGAAGCAGTCACTCACTCGGGCACCTTACTTTACTGATACACTGAGTCGGGTCTTATTTTATATTCTTTTTTGAGCCAAGCCCTTGAACCTATAGCCTCTCTTCCCCGCATCTTCCTACCTTTCCTCAGGTACCGAACTGACGTGGCTTGCCATATATGAATGAGATAGCGCTACGTGCTTTATCTGAATGGTCTTGAACCAATAGAATAGCTAGCACCGCACCCCTAGCCTCTTCTCAACTACTTTGTCTGAGCCCATTCATGCCCAATAGATAGCTGGGATCATTTCACTTTCAAGAGTCCTCAGCTGCATTCTAGAAAGGAGATCCGCTATTTGACCATGCTAGTAGAGCTCGCTCCGCACCTTACTTAGTTCTGTTCCAGAATGATGGCAATGATGAATGACTTTGAGTTGAGCTCTTGTGTGTGTGTGTGTCAAAGTCAAAGTCAGGCATTCACTCTCTCTCGTACTATCTATCAGACTATTCTATTTTAATGAAGAGCTGATACATGGGGCCGGCTAGTCTACAAGTGAGAGTGAGGAATAAGAAGAGAGGAATCGGGCAAGACAAAGGCAAGTCTAACTTCAACCTAATATGAGATGAATCTTCTGTCCCGCCTCATCTCATCTCCATCTATCTAATCTAGAATTGTATCTTTCTTTCCTGCCTCATCGAATGGCAAGACGCCCAACATGTCATTATTTGGCAAACAAAGACATGAACTCGTCAGCTTAGTTGAACTCGCCGGGACCTGCTATCGCAGTAGCATTCCAACATGTCAAAGAATGGCAAAGAACAACAATGACACATGCTCTTTCTTGCCATCTCCTTTATGGGACCAACTAAAGCATCCCGCTCGCTGTCTTCACTTGCCATCTTCTGCTGGCTCCGCTCCACTACTTTATGAAGCCCAAGTGCTGGCTCAGCGTAATATTTACCCAAGACTCCGCTACTTTCTTTTACCCAAGACTCCTCCCACGGGGACTCCTACCTACCGATGACTGGAAGGTATATTCATGAATAAATAAGAAAGCGCTTTCTCTTCGCGTAGCACCAGCTTGATCATCTCATTTCTCATCTACTCATTTCACTAATGTTGCTAATCTGAGTGTAACTAGTGAGTGAACTAGTAATTCTAGATATGAGATCTCCGCGTAGTGGGCTTAGCAGGGACAGGCCCGCTCTCATCAAGCTCTTCCGAGGGCATGTGGGAGGCGCTTCCGAGGGAAACATCTGGCTTCCGAGGAAAAGAATAGGGCTCAAGGTCCTCTCGGCTAAGAGCTTATCTGCCCCGTCTTCTCTTCTGTCGACCTCCAGTCTCTTTCCTACTACTTCTCTCGCTCGGTCTGAACTTATTCTTCGACAGCTCCTTGCCTCACTAGAGCACAAACGCTCTACTGAATGCTTGCGTAGTTTACTTGGAAAGCCATTATTGGACTCGGACCTTCCCCATCGGGCCTCCTTCCCTTGTCTCTTTCAGGTTCTCGGGGCTCTATCTGGATCGCTAATGGTTCTCATACGATTTCTGCCAGCTACTGAAGGAGCCATTTATGTAATATTAGGCTTCGTGGCATGGAAAGGGCTATTTATTGGTACGGGAGCGGGAGGAGCGAGATCAAGGAAGTGTCCGTGAGCTAGACTCAGCTATACTCTTTTTTTTAGTGCCTTTCTCTCTGAGCGTTAGAGGGCTTGTCCTCGACTCGAGTAGGTTCTTGAAAGATTCTATGGTGAATGGCTCTATCACTCTACCCTACCTCCGTGGACAAGAAAAGAAAGGTGGAGCGGAGCGGGTCAAAGAAAGTCATAGCGGTAGAGAAGCTGCTTTAGAGGCAGAAAGAAAAAGGTAGAGAGCTCTCAGCGGCAGTAATAGCGGGGCTTAGACATAGAGTCGAATGTGAATCCCCTCCCTAGTTCTCCATCCACAGAGGGCAATAGAGGGCAATCAAAGATCATTCATCAAGGAATCCAGGAAAAGAGATGTCGAATGAATCAGAATCTCCAAAGAGGGCAAGAGAGCAGAGAAAGAATGAATGCGAAGTCGAGATCAAGAATTCTTCAATCAAGCAAGAGAGCAGAGAAAGAATGATTCAATCATCTCATCTCCAAGGCATGGCAATCAAGCGAAGAAGAATAGAAAGCAAAGATTCGTGTCACTAGTCATTCATGAGATGGCTCATCTTACTGTACTTCACTCTCTTCTCTTCGTGAGATCTCGAAGTGATGAGATAGCGAAAGAGAAGCTGCGAGTGGAATGGCCAAGTCTTTATTTTGGCCCGCTACATCTTGGGTAAAAAAAATAGGATGGAAGAAGTGTAGCGGTAGTCGTGGAACGAGCCAGCCAGCAAGCATGATTGAAGAGCTTAAGGGCAGAAGTATAGTAGACTCAGAGGAGACCGAAGACGAATGGTGAAGTAGTCTTCCTCAATTAGCGAGGTGCGTAGCGGCAAACAAATGGAGTTCCGCACAGAGTCCTGTCTCACCGAACTCAAAGCTCTTCATTTCATATGAAGAATAGCCGAGAATCCTCTACTTAGTCATAGGTCAAAGACACTGGAAGAAAGAGCTAGCCTCACTCATGCTGGTTAGAGTTAGATAGCGAGTCCAAAGGCTGCTGCCTTAGATCGTGATCAGACCTCAGCTTAGTATGGTTGGGTTGCTCACTAGCTCCGGTTAGACCTACGATTCTTTGACTAACGCATGTAGCTATCGCAAGAAAGAAATGCTGCTGTGTTCTCGTTCCGCTTCGCTAGAAAGACATTGACTGCCGCATGTAGCTATCGCTGGTTTGCTTCTCTGCCGCATGTAGCTATCGCTCCATTTGTCGCTTCGCTTCATTTGGCTGTTGCTTCACTGCAGTTCCGCCTCGCTGCTTCGCTGCAATTGGCCCGTCCTGAACTACTCTCTTCTTTCCGGTCCTGAACATCCGGTCCTCTCCATTATTCATAGAGAAAGAGCAGGTCGACCCTCATAGAGAAAGATCAGCGAAGTCGGAGCGAACGAGAGGAACCTAAGATCAGGACGTAGGGTGGCACGAGCTAAGGCTAATGGGCCGGGGGATCAAAAATATACGAGAGTTTCGTAATAAGGACTGGTTAGGTTCTTAAGGAGCGAAGGCAATGGTTAGCATCTCATTCATTCTCGTGACATCACTTATAGCACCGAAGCGCACCTGGCACCGATAGATAAGACGGAGAATAGACGAGATTGGTTAGAGAGATCAGCTTAATCTCTCTGGCTTTCTCACTATGATGGACCAATGGGCACGACCGACCCAGAAGTTAAGGATCGCCGGAATTCCGATAGGAGCGCGGGAAAGTCCTATCTACCATATCAAGTTGTAAGAAGTGAAGAGAGCACACCGCGTAGTGGTCTCCTCTTCTATGAGGCTCGGTCAGGCCAACCTTCCTTCTTTCTTAATAATAAGTAGTAGGAATCCCGAAATCCATGCAAAAACTCTTTCCATTCATTCGAAATGGGGCGGCGGAGGACCGTAGGCATGGATAGGGGAAGCACAGGACAATGAATGCGTTAAGATTATGAGCGACTAGTAGTGATTCAAGCACCTAAGCCAGTGGCAATGTTATGCGGACGGGGCAGAGGCTACTGAATACCGAGTGGAAGGTAGATCCGAAACACCTAAGTAGGGAACTCATATCTTCCTAAATAAAGAACATAAGGCATCAACGAAAGGGAAAGAAGAAAAACTCCTAATAGGAAAGGAAGGAAAGAAAAAAGGAGAGGGCTGGGACTACAGAATCTAAGAAAAAGAGTAGCTCTTCTTTATTGACTCTTCCACCTCGCGGGACTCTATTCTTGCCAGTGGCTTCAGCATTGATTTAAACTCTCTCCGACCCTACTCCTAATTCCTCTGAGATGGATCTCTCCTCTCTCTGTCCTGGCTGTGGATAACCCTGAGTCTTTCAGTCTCCTCAATCTGCATGAGGGAAGCTTTCTAAGTTACCAGAGCTTAGATTGTACAGACTTCCTTCTATAAGAGGAGACGTGGATTCCGCATCATCATCTTTCTCACAGTCCTTATTGCTATTGCTGCTTGAAGGTCTCGAGGCTAGGCGGCGTGGGCTATATCGGAAATCTTCCTGTGCATCGAATAGAGTCCAAAGAGGTGGCAGGGAAGTAGCGACTAGCAGTCCTGGGAACAAAAGAAAGCGTCAGATTCGAGAAGACAGGCCCATATCTTCACATTGATGGGAAAAGTCTCCAGACTCGGACAATGGAGCTGAGGATCCTGCCATATGGTGTCAGAATCTTATTCCACCCTCTTCTGTCACGAGGCCTAGCTCAAAGGAATGAAAGTCTCAGTGTCTCCTAAGCTTAGCTTTCTTTGTGGTGGATGGGACGGAGACAGAGACCAGCCCCACCCGAGATTGACACAGAAAGGATAGAAGACTTGACCCTAAGTCATCTCACTTTCTCGCCCAGAAGCTGATGAGGAGATAAGAAGAGGGGCCCCTTGCAAAGAATAATTACTAGACTATGGAAAAGAAATTAAGATCAGAGTCATAGGCTGAGAGGCTGAATATCCCCTAAGGAAGATGTTAAATAAGGCTGAACAGGACTCTTCTCTAGGAGAGGGTATCCCTCGGATAGAGCTCGACTGATAAGGAGAGGGGAGCTTAAATAGTTCTTTCTTCAGAGCAGCAGAGGCATCGTGCTATTGGGATTAGGACGAGAGGCGATCCGTGGCCTTTACTAAAGAACCTATTTAGACTTCCTCATACCAATAAAGTGGTCTCGGATCCCTGACCTTCGAGCCCCGACCCTGTGGATGTACTAAGAATGAATGAAAGAGAGTAGTGCCAGGCCTACTTCTTGACTAAATCTTCCTTAGCCTATGATTCAGAGTCAAAGAGGCGCTTCTTTCTTTATTGATGCCCGGTTCTTCCTGATTGAATGACGGTAGAGTCGATCAACTTAGTCCGAGAGTCCAATTCTCTCCGGAGAGGGATAAGAGAGAGATGAAAGACGAATCAAGCGAGAAAGGTGGAGTGTGAGTTCTATCTTGCTGTCCTCATTCTAGTTGGTAGGCGTGCGAGGGGCTATGTTATATGAATTGAATGGGACCTCCCTCCTGCTAAGCACGTGAACAAGAGCTAAACTAAAGATAATAGTTGGGATTTATCTGCGAGCTACTAAGGGAGTGATTCCAGGATTGAGCTTCTTTATTCTTAGAAAGTCCCCCTTGAAGACCTGGTGGCATAGCAGGTCCAGATCTATTGGGCAAGAGGGTCAAAGGCAAAGAGAACCAGTGAGAGCAAAAAAATGAGTCAGGCTCAGATTCTGACCTTCTGGAACTGTGGCTCCCAGCTCATCTAATCTAATGCCACAGTGAATGAGTTCAAGCACGCATGGCCAGTATTGTGATAGGTCATGCCTGGCCACTCTCCTATCTATGCCGATTAAGAGCAGTAGGAGACGATAGTTCATCGATTTGCCTGGAGCTAGTGAACTCTTTCTCTCATTGAATACTTGCCGAAACTCTTGGCAATGATGGACTTCCCTCGCTGCACCCGTCATAAAGCGTACACGCCCCTTTTTTCATTAGAGTGAGACGCCGGAGTGAGTTTCAGGTTCAACAAGTATGCTCATTGGTCTAAGTCCTCTTCTGAGGGTGGAGCATGGTCCTTAGATCTTCGCACTCGGGAGCTTAAGTGACTTTATCATTCTTTCGTTGCTTCCCTTCCTCATGCTATTGTTTTGGTCCAACTTCTACCTCTGTTTCGGAATTGCCTGAGTAGCTCCCCGGCAAGCAAGGCTTAGTTGTCCAGGTGCAAGGGCTTCGGGTGCTGAAACTAGAGTCTCTAGAGCTGAGACTCTCCCTATAAAGAATAAATGTCAGTCAGAGCATCTGCATTAGGTATAAGGAAATGGATACAAGCGGGCACAAATAGATTATCCGAATGCTTATTCAGAGGAAGAGGGAACTGAACAGAATAAGGCCTGCTCTAGCAAGGATCTCAGATTCTTTTTTTGAGTGGAAGTGTCGGGCTTCTGCTTCGCTATCCACTTGAGGACTGGTGCAAGGTACTCTTTCCTTTTATAGATGAGATGGCCTCACATTAACACTAAGAGGGGTCTTCCTCTCCTTCTTTTCTTCGCTTCTCATTCAGAAAGAACTCTACAATTCCACCTCTCTGGAGTAGAGCTAGCCCTTTCAACTCACACTCCATAAGGATAAAGAGATGAGATCTCAATCGGACGCAGGAGATATGTCCACCACACCGAGTCCAATTTATGAATGAAAAGAAAGGAGGTTGAGTAGACCTTGGGTGGCCCTCGTGCTCTCTATACTGGGGAATGGCAAATATAGTACTTTCACTGCCGTAGTCTGGGGAATGAAATTCGTTCATGAAGAACCTCTTTCCCGAACCCGAAGAAGGCATGGGTCTCGTAGGAGGAATCCAACATCTGAAAAGCATTGATGAGGCTACCGGGAATCGAGGAACTTTCTCTCCCCTGCGACAGCAGGATGCTGAGCTGACTTAAAATAGAACAGCTGCTATTGACTCATTCACATAGGGGGCCTTGAAAGAAGCGTCTGCCCTTGATCCGAGAGCGACATGGGAAGTCAGTAATTGGCCTAGGTCATGGATGTGGACATGAGGAGCTGCTCCTTATCTTGTCTCTTTCATAGGAATGGAAGTCGGGCTCACGTACTTTGAGTGAATCTCTCAGGTCGCCACTCCCTTTCATATTTGTTAAATCTACTATCATCCCGTAGGTCTCGGACGCTAAGCCCAGCCCCGGAGGTCAAAGAGCTAGCCGGCTCCCCTTGAAGTCGAAGTCCCCTTAGAGATTCCCCTATCGCAGCTTTCGGGAGCGCATTCGAGGTTGAGTTAAGGATTTTCACTCCCCCTCTTCGGCGTCACTGTCGTTCGCTCCTTGCGCTGGACTGAACGAAAAGAAGGGGCCAAAGATTACTCATTTATTTTGATGCCGCAAACCAGTTGTTAGCAGTCAAGAGCCCCAGCTTCCCCTTTCCTAGCCCCTCACCAGAAGAATCTCTAGACTAATTGCCTTATCACAATTAACCTATGATAAAAAAAAAAGCATACTTAGTTGTCCTCCGTCACCGCTTTACGCTTGATGCTTCCTTCATAGCTCATATCTCTTTGAAGATAAGCCTGAGAAGCCGTACGAAGAAGCCTGGGACCTTTCCCGTACGAACTAGGGCAACTATTGAATAAGAAAGATTCTAAGTACTCCAGTGTCAAGAACTAGAGTGATGCCAGCCAGGCTCCTAAGCCCACGGAGCGGTATAAGAAAGCAGGCGAGCCCTCCCGTAAGAAGCTAAGTATCTCGTATAAGTCCATTTCGACTTCATCACACTGGAAATCCTCTATCAGTGCTCACCTTGACTCCTTGCTCCGCACGCACCTTGCTCTCCAGCTATTGATTGGTTAGCCAGCCTTTGCAGTCCTTCGCCAAGATTGTAGACCCTTGCTATTGGGAACCGTAGCACTCGAAAGAAAGGGTAAGAGAGGATATAAAGAACTTTGACTCGGAATATGCCGACCCGCTTCCAAATCTCCTACGGTGAGGCCAACTTAGGTGTGAATGCTCTATCAGCTATATATATATAATGGTACGCTGGAAAAGTAATGGAACAAGACCTATGAGCTAGGCCCAGAACTGCTTCTTTCCGAGTGCATAGCCCTGAGAGGAGTCTCCTTCATATCTATCACTCCAGTCCAGCGATACATTTCTCTTTCGTTCGGATTGGTCCACTTTCCCGAGTGCCCTAACGAGAAGACAGCAAAAAAGAATAGGTCTCGGTCTGTTTCCTGTGCCTTCAGCGGTCTAGGGTAAAAGTCTCGTATTCGTTAAATAAGAAAAATAAACTTTAAGGAAGAGCTCGTGGGAATGGAAGAGATTCAAGCAGAGGGGAAAGATCATTCTATCGAAAGCAGCTAGCGGAGTCTGATGCTCTGAGGGAATTTATCTAAGCTCAAATGTGCTATAAAGAAGGCCTGGGTGGATCACTGATCATTGAGCATTGAGACAGATGACCATGCCTTCTTAGGCCCTTTAATGCTAAGTTTATAGTGGGGCAGAGCCGGATTCGACAGAACCAATAGGCAAGCCATTTTCATAGAGGGAAGGACTCCTACTTCTGCAGAGAATTGAAACCGCATTGCTTCATCGGACTCACAATCATCAGGGCGATGGGGGAAGGTCGAAAGCTCTGACTTTTAGAGGATGGAGTCCGGTCTCAGGTCTCTCCATTAGAATGCAATAAGGAGTCTAGGTCTCCAGACATGAACTACCCGAGCTCCCAAGCCTCACCCTACCTAATGGAGATCAATTTGAAGAGTGACCTTATCCTCTTCGCTGACACAGAATCTTCATAATCTTAGGAAAGTGGGTCTCAGCCAAACTGCTTTCAATCTGATGGGCACGCGCCATTGAAGTTCACTAGTGAGCATTGGGGTCGGTCGAGTAAAAGTAGTCAATGTCGAATTAGATTCACTCTTTTCTTCCATTAACTCTGATCCTCAACTGAATCTGCTGCTCCACTGAAAGGGATAAGGGAGTGATCTACTTAGGGAGAGGGCATACGGAAGATCATCCTATCCTTTATAAAACATTACTCTTTATAAAGGTGCGCAGCGAAACTTAACTAGGATCAGCCCCATCCACCATCTCAGCTGCAGAGGACGAGTGAGGAGCGAACGGGCCAGTGAGATAGACTATGAGCCGGGTCATGATAATTAGCGGTCATACCAGACTACTTCCTGCACTATTGACCTAACTGATGAGCTAGTTCTGGGCGAAAGAGGAGAGAGTCTTATCTATGCCAGGCCCTTCCAACTTCTCAATAGGCTCATGCCCTAGCTCAGACTCCAAAGGTAGGCAATGATTTGAGCACCCGAAGATCAGGAGTCAAAGATGGCTTCCGACTCTAGCCAACGATCAAGATTATGGCACTCCAGCCCTAAGGGTTCAATCCTCCTACTCTGCTCTTGCCGGAGCTAGTAGAATCACAAACAAGTAAAGAAAAAGAGAAGGTAGCATTCAGACGTGCCACACAGAGCTCACTCGCTCAAGACAGATGGGCATAGGCGCGGGCTCTGTTCTTCCTTTAGTTCGCAAGCACTTCCTCCTTTCTACTTTCAGGGATTCCGAGGTCAGGGGAGAGACTAGAGAGATCAGCAATTCCGCCCTTTCTTTGGTAACCCTCGAGTACCGCTTATTCCCTTCCCAACCTATAGATGATTAATCTCTAGAATGGGTCTCTGACCTCTCGCAGATAATTAATTAGCTCACTAAGACCAGGAAGTCTCTGTCTAACTTGAACTAGTAAGAAAGAGGGAGTCTGCTTCGCCTGCACTCTGAGCCCCAACAATTGATGCGGAAAAGGAGGGACTGAGGCCCCCACCCTCCCGACCGAAAGTGATCTCTCTCTATCTTGGCGGGAACATATCCGGAATAGAACCACTTCCAGTTGTCAATTCGACTCTTGCTGAGTGGTTGCCCTTTCCCATAAGGTATGGAGAAGAGTTTATGAAGTAGTTCACACGAGAGGGGTCTTCTATTCAACTTCGAATCGTTGGGGATGCTTTCTTCACCATGACTTGAACTGTCTACTAGTTACTTAGGGGAGGGGCTGGCATTCATTCCTTTCTGCATTCGGTTGGTAGGTCAGACACGCTCACTTGAGCCCATGAACTCTACTTCGTTCTAGTTCGCAGGCATTGCCTCTACTCCTAGGCTCTCACGCAAATGTTGAGGGAGGGGAAAGGTGGAATAGGCAGTTGGGAAAGTAGGAATAGGTAAGCTGTTCTACTGCATCATTGTCTAACTTCTCTTGGTCTAACTTCTCTTGGTGGGGATTCATTCTTCTCCGCTCCTACAGTAGACTGAACCATCATGCAATCTGAACTCCAGCCCTCTGTCTGGTTCACGCTCCCTATTCTATTCTATTCTTCGTCCGCACCCACAGCTATTCGCACGCACCATGTGATCTGCCTGAGCCCATTGACCCTGCTCCTCTCTCTCTTGTGGCTCTGTCGACCGTAGAAGATTCAAAGACTACTGACTACTACTGGAACTTATGATGGCAGGAATCGAACCCGTGCATGGTGGATGAACTTTGATTCGTCAACGAGAGAAAACTAAACAGATGGTATAGCGCATGCCCGCCTCTCTGCTTCGTGTATTGCAAAGATCATTTGCCGCTTGACTCTGCCCCGTGCCGAACCTCATATTCAATTGAGTTCTGTCTCCCGACCGGGGCCTAATTCAGTTAAATAGATCTAGTTTTCTATTCTTTACTCTTCTTTCTTCGTGAAAGCCTCTCGAGAGGGCACTGACTATTTCTTTTTATTATATGCATTGACTCCTTCCATTCACTCCTTCCATTCACGTACACTACACCTAAACCACAAAAGTGTGAACCATGGGCCTTAGTAAAGTCTGTTGGGGTCTAAGCAACAACTACTGAACTTATTGGATTGCTTTCTCCTTGCGCTACACGAGTTCTGGTCGAGCAACTCAGACTTATGATATTCTTTCCGATAGATATAAATTACGAAAGGCACGTTCACGATAGGGAAGATGATATATACTCAAAGTACTCCCTACCAGCTCTCCTACCTTATGCAAGGGTATAAACCAGCTCTCCTACCTTATGCAAGGGTATAAAAGAAACTTTTATTGCGTGGTCGAGCCCTAAACAACTCTGGTCCGGACATATGATCTTAACTGGCTAGAATCCTAGCATACGTACCTGGACTGCTCCTTAAGCCCTCTTTCTGATGCTTTCTGATGCTCCTTCTCTTTCTTAGAGATTGGAACGATAGAGATTTGTATAGGAGATTGGTACGAGCGCCGTTAACTCTTTTTGACTCTTCCCGCGCCCGGCCTACTGCCTTCTTCTATAATAATAAGAGGCAGCCCGTGAATACGAGTGCTCCGACCGTCCTCTGCCTCGCTCCGCTGATCGCTTATATTATAGTCAATCGTATGCCTCGCTCTGCTGATCGGTTATATAATTGTCTCTCGTATATAAGAGTGCGAATGCAACTTGAAAAGATAAAAACTCAAACTCATCTGCTTCCTTTCCCGTAAGAGTTCATGGCTTTGGGTTACTTGGAGGGCACTATATACTGTAATCTGCTAAAGGTAGACTTTAGGATAGGGCTCGACTGATAAGGTAAGAGTTCACTTTTTCCCATACTTTCGTTCACGAATTCGCTTTGCTTTCATTCACTCTAGCATTCACTCTAGTGACAGAATTCTCTCTACTCTATGTTACCACTCAAAAAAACACTACGTTCGATCTTTCCATTCTCTCTACTCTATGTTACCAGTCAAAAAAAAAACACTTAGTTCGATATAGAGAAGACTACGAAAGATCTTGGAATGAACATCGGATAGTAGTAAATTAAAGGAGACGAAAAGCTTTGTGAAGTAAAAGAAGACAAGGTCGCCAACAACTACTAAGATGAGAACCTAACAGAACTTCTCTACAGGGGACGGTTCAGAAAGAGCTGACTCTACCACTTTAGGAATATACGCTAATCGACCTGCGGGAAAAGATAGGTTGACTCAGTCGGGACAGGCACTTCCACTTCCACGAGTGTTTTGCCCGGGGTTGCTTATAGAGTGAGGCTCTTCAGTCTGGGAAATGAAATTCAATGCTCCGGAAAGCTCACTGACACCATTCACAACAGGTGCTCCGCGAGTGAAGGAGACAGAATGATCCGAGAGGGAAGAGCGAGATCTGTGAAATGAGGTGGAGGATGGTCAACGAGTGAAGGAGAAGAGCATCCAAGCGTTCTTTCTCTTCTTTCTTGTTGTATTTCCCGGTGTCATAATAATAATAGTAGACTATCCGACAAAACTACGAAAGATCTGACCCTATCGGTCGTACTTATCGGATGTCCTATGGTCGGCCCTTTGGTCGGCCCTATCGGTCGATCCCAGCAACGAATATTAGGGAAGAGATTGAACTCTTTCAGCAAGCCACCTACCCACTCATCAGGTGTTCAGCTGACTTGCACAGAAAGACCCCTAACTACGTAGTAGTAGCTTCAATCGGTTGAGGATTGAAACAAAATAGTTTTTGAATTTGTCTTCGCCCGGATCTAACAGATGGAATTTGAATTCTTTTCTGGCGGAGTGCGAATGGGAAGAGATCGGGAGAGGAGCTGATATGTCACCAAGATAAACTCTCACCAATCTAACATTTCGATCTCCCGGGGAGCCGAAGATCATTCCTTTATAGTTGAGGAGTGAGAATCCCCTCATAACTCTGAATAGCGAAGCAAGGGACGATTGCCAGAGACCTGACCGAGACTACCAGGAGAGGAGCGGAAGAGGCGGTAGAGCTTAGGGATGAAGCGGACAGGAGGGCCATGCGAACAAGCACTAGTGACGAGTGCTAGTCACTGCTTTTCCATCCGAAACTGAAAGAAGGAGAGAAAAGAGAGGTCTGCTTCTACCTACTACCCAACTAAGTAAGGACCTTCCCTCCCTCTTCAATAGCTTGGCCTATCGATTTAGGGAGCCCCTGACACCGCATTGGATTCTCCATACCTATCAACTAGACCCCGGCTGCGTTTACTAGGTGCCCGGCTAGTTCCGGGAGTAGATAGGCTCTTTCAATGGAAGTCCCTCATCAGTACTCTACCGTCCCACACTCTTCCCCTTTGATCGAGAAAGCCTCACTATCCTCAGACTTTCATTTCCATGCTTAGCTCAGTCTCTTGCGCAACAAGACGTAGGAGTAGCCCGGCCACTTTTCCCGTACTCATCTCCCTTCCCACACTCTCATAGGTATGGGCTCCTTGGAAAGAGTAGTGAGCTTGGAAGGAGGACCCCGTATGAGGAGTCGCCTATTCGCGAGCCCATTCACTCTGAACTCTGCCGTCCGATCACTGGGGCTGAGGAGCACTCTCCGCGGGGACGAGTGATTAGAGATTAGACGGGGTCCCTCGAACCCCAGATCAGAACGAGAGCGCATCCCGCTAGTTGAATGAAGGGACGAGACGCACTTCATTTCGTGGAGACGGAACTTTAAGAGCAGGTCATTCATGATATGTTTGAAGAGCTGGAGGTTTTGAGGAGGCGCGAACAAGAGGTAAGTGGATTGCAAAGAGAGGAAAGCTACGTGACGTCGGTCCCGTCAGATGCGTACTAAAGAGAGGAGTAGAGTAGGAGGGCGGTGGGGGGCTAGGGAATCCGATAGCAGCGTCGTGGAGAATGAATGCCGAAGCTGCAGATAGAGGAATTCAAGCATGATGGGAGACTTCGGATCGCTGGAATGGCGATCAAGTTCGGGATCGGAGTTCAGTCATTCATAAGATCGGATGTCATGCCTGGGATTGCTCGAACGACTACTGCTCCCGAACTAGGACCCGGGCTATCGACCAACAAGAACGAGTCTTATGCCAGGGGAGGGGCTGCGTGCGAACAACGTGAACGAACGACTGGAAAGCGACCATCGAGCGCTATCGAACGATGCCAATGATGACCCATCGCCCGCAGACAGGTGATAACAACGCTTTAAACGCATTGATTCTTTATAAAACTACTGGATTTTCTGAGCTTTGATCCGATGACAGTGAACGAGACCTTGATCCGCTGACTTCTTTAATTAGGTAGGCACTTGACCCGACTTCGCAGTTGAGGTTTTGAGATAAATTGAACCCGACTTCTTTCTTTACGCACTTGACCCGACTTCTTTACGCACTTCCACCCATTCGTTGGCGAAGGTGCCATTCCAGAACTCGTGCCAATGGAAGGAGTTCCAGCAGTACGAGGAAAGAGATCCGTCCTCGCGAGGTCCAAGCTCTGATGAAGGGTACGAAAGCTACTTTCTTAAGCCCATCATCAGATGCGTACTCAATAAATTTGGATTCAAGGGGAGCACGACCGAACTATGAGAGGGAGTGCCAGCAAAAGGAGCCCGTCAGATGCGTACGAAACGGACGAGCCTTCTCACGAGGTGAATAGTCGATGGGCTCACTCGGAATTAATGAAGTTGGGAAGACTCTGGTTGTTGGCGCAATTGCAGGTTGGCGCAATGGTTGGGTATAGTAGGTGATGTGATCTCTCGTCTCTCTTCTTTAATTCGAGAAAGAAGGAACGCTTTGGTCTTCGGCTGTTTGTTCTTTTGTTGCGTTGCATATCTGGTTCGGTGGTTCGATCCGTCTGGTGCTCAAAGTGAGAACAGATTGAATTGGCGCGTTTGCCTCGGAGATAAATATATTTTAACAAGCGGCAGCGTCTCCAAGGGGAGATGGAGCTCAGGGCTTCAGGGCTCGGGTTCGGCCATCCAAGTCTCGCATGCATTCCATTCCTTCTCGCTGTCCCTATGAACCCAACTCATGTGGGGAAAGCCCCCGAAGAGAAGCGAAGATGCGCGGAGCGACTAAAGAAGCGAAGGCTGGAATCTCTCACTATAGAAAGCTAGACCATTGGCATCCACGACGGAGGATTCTCTCTTGCATTTAACTCCACCTCCACTCAGTCTCTTTCTCTTCCATTGGAGGAGCAGATGAACTTCGATGCCACGGCTGCTTCACTCCAACACGACACGACACAGCTGCACAGCCCGAGCCACGGTTGCTAGCGTCAGAATAGCTTCTAAAGGATGAAGGATGGATGGATGAATCAGAACGATGAAACGAAAGTCTTTCTTTAATATAACGCTAATTGAAACTAAGATCTTTCTTTAAACGCGAAACTATCCACAAGAATGAATCTTGAAAGTGTCCCACTAAGGTTCGGGAAGGAATGATTCAGTAGCTGCTGGATGCTCCGACGGTAAATGTGAGGCCAGGTCAGTGAACTTAGTGCCAAGGATCCCTGCTTGCGAATTCTTTCATGATTGAATGATTGGCAGACGAGGAGGAAGCTCGGTCTCAGGCAAGCAAAGGGCTGCAGTGTGAAGATCGCCTGCTAAACCTAAACTTGCTCTCGTTGGATTGGTTGGCGCACCTTCGTAACTAGACAGAGCACGAGATTCAATGACCGTTCTTCCTCGTCTCCCTGGCACTGGACCACTCCTCGTCCTCGGTTGCTCTGGCTTGCACTGGACCACTCCTCCGTTCCTCCGACGTTGCTCCTCCCTTTGCCATTGGTCGCCTCGGACTTTCACTGGTCCTACTGATTTCAAGTTCAATCTCATATGGCACTCTTGGCAAGCAAATGGAGCTCGTTCATTCAATAGCTACGAAGAGACACGCAAACCGAGTCTTCTATAGACTTAGCGAAAAGAACTGTCAGGCGCGGAGATGCGATTCGCCAAGCAGCATAGCATAATTTGGAATGGCCGCTTTACGTCGTTATACTCGTCCCTTCTCAAAGAAACCTACCCAAGGCAGATCGAGAATGAAATGCAGAAATAGTGGATAAGCCCAAGAGGAGGCTAAGCCCTATTCGATAAAAGATGAATGAGAAGCTCCAAGAAACCCTAAGAAGGGAGGTTTTCTACTCCTACCTTGACGAGGTGCAACTCCAGGCCATCCATCACGTAGGCGCAGAACTCAAATGCTATTTATTCTGGAACTCGGGCCATACGTGCCATTACGGAACTCGGGTCCAAGAACTCATTTCTTCATTTCGAAACGAGGGTCGGGACCGTAGGCGGTGATAGGAGAAGGAGAGGTGGATCCGGAGTTCCTGCGATGATGGGACTGAGATGCAGGGCTGGGACATTATAGGCCGCCTCCTAAGATATGGGACTTGGGTGCTTGGGGACGCTCCAGGGGACTTGGGAACGCTCCGGGGTGCTTGGGGACGCAAACTAAGGTCGCTTTACGCTTTCTTATATTACCTCGCCCTACGCCTTGCTTGCTTGGTTTATAACTTCCAGATCGGACTCTTTCTTTCCTCTATCCTTCTTGTTCTCCCTCGTGGCTTCGATCGTTTCACTCTAACTCACGCTCCCGTTGGACCACAGGAATGGCACCCCTCCTAGTCGCTCCCACTACGCTAGCTTAGCCCACTTCTTTCATAATTAATCTGGTGTCTGATCCCAGGATTTAATTCTTTCTCTGGGGCGGTGGGTCCTAGGAGCGGGCCTAAGCAGCGTTGCATTAGTTCATCGCTCTGACTCGCTCAGATGGCGTAGTTTTGACTCGCTCTGACGTCTATTTAAAGCCTCGCACTTCATAGAATAATAGTAGGGAGTAGAAGTGGAATAAGACTCGTTGGTGACAGGCATCAGAGTTGTGTTCGGGAGCAGCCCCAGGAAAAATAGTTGGCAGTTTCATCGGCGCACTCACTTAGGCAATTCCAGAGAGCATGGTGAGGATAGGAGGATTCAGTGAGCCAGCTTCAATTTCCTGATGCGCTTGTGCCTGCCTATCTTAAGACAGATCTATTTGATGCGTTTGTGCCTCATAATAAAATCAGATCTCTCGTCGCTCCACTGAGTTCACTGCTCCACTTCGTTCTGCGTTCATATTCCTCGTTGGTCGCTAGCCAGCCCTAGGCTCAATATTAGTATAGGACCTGTGTTCGTGCCATTTCAGTGGTTCCAGCAGGAGTAGATCGGCCTAGCCCTCAATTCTTCATGTTCCGGTTGGTCGCTAGCCTTTCAGTTTCTTCGTGCCACGTCTCGTTCCAAGGGTTATCGTTCCCAGATCTCATGAATGCCGATGCTTGATTGGAACCCATCAGAGATCGAATGCTGCTCTGAAGTCTGAGTTCAAGCAGCAGGAATGCATCCAGAAGTTCAATGGCAGAGGAGTCGGATTGAAAGTCCGATAGCTGCTAAGTAGGTAGAGCGAGGAACTTCATTGCTAAGCCTGGCATAGAGAGAAAGGATAAGTTCACCGGGGGCAATTCTAATTCAATTGAATGTTGCGCTCAAGGTCCATGTCATTTCTTAGAATAAGTAAGATCGATCAGTCACTTCGTTCAGTTCATTCCCCTATCCCCACAGCCCATCAGAAGCGTACGAAAGAGAGCACAAGCACAACTGAACGGAAGTGAAGGCGTGCCATCTTGAAGGGAAGGCGTGCCAGCCAGTGAGGAAGTGCCAACCATGCCGCCCATCATCAAATGCGTACTCATCAAGAGATCCAGGACTTTACCCGTCGTCAGCCTTCTTTACTTTCTCCGGAGCATGCCTTCGTGTCGTCCGCCTTTATCCGGGGAGCACACGCCATCTGTTCAATCAGGAGAGGAGCAGTGGGTCAGTGGGTAAGCGCAGACGTTGGTATGCCTCTATTCACCGAACCAGTGGATAGGTACGCTGTACTGACTCCTTCCCATTGCATTGGTATAGACCTCTCCTTTTAGTAAATAACGAATGTAGCTATATGACACATAGACACATGTTCCTATATGACATATGGAGACATTTATGTTCCTATATGACATATAGAGACATGTAGCTATATGAATGACATATAGAGACATGCCTCAATTAGTACAAGTCCATCATGGCAGGTCCGGTCGGGAATGAAAGGATCGCACACATCGGAGAACTGAATCGGCATCGCATCGGTTCGGCTTTCAAGTCTGAGTTCAGTTCATGAGCTAAGTTCGGGATCGAATGCAGCGCCGAAGCGGAGGAAAGCAAGATAAGGCAGAAAAAAGCAAGCCCACGGAGCGGTGCGAAGATGGATCGAATCGAAGTTCGTCCAATGGGAGCTCGGCTGTGTGGTTAGCGTACGTGCCAACGGGACTCGCTTAGCGTCGTTTCTAGCGTCCAAGGGGAGGTGAGGTCGTTTATCGTCCACTGGGAGCTCGTGACGTGGAGGGGAGCTCGTGCCATCGACGTCGTTCCTCGTGGGAGCCATCTTAGTAGGGCAAGTGTGTGATGCCTCGTGGGAGCTTCTCTAGCGTCGTGGGAGTCCGTGATAGCTACTAGGAGAAGCCACGAATGCAATGCAAATGCTATCAAAAGACACATAAATTAAAGTTTAATAGAGAATAGTTGGTTGAATGTCGAATAGAGAATTCAGATTGCTAAAAGTAGCTCGTTCAATGGTGCGGATCAAGTCCTCCCGTTAGCGGAGTCAAGACTACCTCGCTAGGACTCTTTATTCCGCTCCTCAGACCTCTACGCTCTGTCTACCTCGCTAGGACGGATCTCTTTATTCCGTTCCTTTCTTTTCTTCTCTTAGCCCGTTAGCGGAGTCTGGTTCAATCCCCCTTAGCGGAGTCAAGTCAAGACTACCGGACTCTTTATTCTTTACTCATCCTCTCTTAGCGGAACCAAAGGAAAGGTGGCAGTCCGAGCAGTCGTACGAGCGACATGAACTAAGGGAAGCAGACGAGGGAAGAAGTGAGCGGTAAAATAGTCTGTCTGCGCAGCGAAGCCCTAGAAACGAGGCCAGAATAAGTACCGACGCGTATAGGAGGGGCTTAAGTCGGGGCTCAATTTAGCTCAGAGTGCCCGCATGCCGATTGATTGTAGTAAAGGATCAGCATTGTTAGTCTTAGTCTCTTCCGTGTTGCGTTGCATTGGCAGTCCAGCCTTTGCTTCGTTCTTCCTTCCTCATTTGCTTCGTTGGTCAATTCCTTCAAGTCAGCCCCGCCTTAAATACAACTATAGTCGCTTGAACCAATATCTATATCTCGTCGCTTGAACTCAATACTAGTAGCTTGAACTCAATACGTACGTCGCTTTCACTCTAGTCGCTAGCGGCGTTCGGGATCGATTCATTATTTGCAAATGGGATCATGGGGCAGGAGCCGATCTCAATCAAGTCAAGTAGATCCGCCCTGGCGTAAGGATGATGGGATGCCCGGAAAGATCTCAAGTGTAGTGTAGCCCCCGTTCGTGGGGTTGGGATTAGGAGAAGACCAGGAAAGATCTCAAGTCAAGTAGAGAAGACGAGGTCCATAAGCCAAGCCAGGAAAGATCTCAAGTCGTAAAGTTCCTTTGATGCATGGTCTTGGTCAGCTTAGCTTGGCCCCTCCTCCTATATGCGTGCGTCGGGGCTCTTTCTGGGCACTCTTCTAGTATGTGGTCGGGGATACTTTACTTCGGATCGTAGGCATAGGTTGGACAAGGACACTCAGTATTCTGACAGATCGATCAGTCGGACAAGACAAAATACGTAGTGCTCGTTCCAGCAACAAATGGGGGAGTAGAAGTTCTTCGTTCAGGAGTATCGGAGAAGCAAGGAAGCCGGATCAGAGTTAATGAGCTGGGTTCCGGAAGGGAGCTGCGGATAAGAAGTCAGGTCGGAAGTTCGAGATGGGAAGTCCTCGCATAGGATAGGAGCAAGCAGAGGAAAGAGTGAGCCCAAGATCAGTCGTTGCGATCATGAATAAGTGAGGGATCGGAGTTCGAGTAGGCAGTAGGGCTTCTCATCAAGTCCTGGTTTGCACTCCCTCACAGGTTGGCATTAGGCACTGCATGGTTTGCACTTCCTCACTTACGTTCGGTCGTGCTCCTCCGTTCGGTCGTGCTCGTGCTCTCTTTAGCGTTCGGCTGTGCTATCTTTGATTGAAAGTCCGATAGCTGCCACTGACTTCATAGTGTCTCACCTTGGTTGGCATGGAATTGAACCCGCGAATCCTATACTAAAGAATCCTATACTAAAGTCAAGAAGGAAGTTGGGAAAAAAGTTGGTGAAGTCGGGTGCTTAATTAAGCACTTCAGTTAGGTCACGACAGAAAGAAAGCACTTCATCTGGGTTGTTGATGCGCCCAAAAAGTAAGAAATATAATGTTGGTTGAACTTCTTTATTATAATAAGAAAGAAGAAAGACAGACACGGACATCAGATCGGAAGAACGGCGAATTCCTCGTGAGGCAGATAGATCGGCAGCATGAATTAATTCCGAGTGAACTGAAATCTGCCCGAGCTCCTTCAATGCCGGGGCGTGTCTCGTTCTCAAAAAAAAAAGGATAAGTGGCCGTTCCCTCGTTCGTGTGGTGTGCAATCGAGATCGTGCATCGTTCGTGGTGTTCTTCCGTCCTGTCGAGTCTATATTACGTCGTCCCCGTCGTCCTAGTTCTTCAGTCATATATTAATTCGTCCTGTCTGGGTTTCCTAGTGTAGTCGTTCGTGCTCGTGGCTCTATTCTTCTTTTCTTCTCATTCACTAGTTCGTGCCAGTACAACTGAAGTTGCTGGGAGCTCACATCATGTTGAAAAGTGCACAAACGAAGGTTCACAGAAAGAACAGAAGTTAGCGATTGAGAAGTAAACATCCGTTCGATTGGATCTAGGTTCTATAGCTATACAACTCTGGTTGGTATATGATGCTCGCGGATCTAGGTTCAGCAACTCAGGCATATGATGCTCGCGGATCTACTCAGGCATATGATGCTTCACGATTGGTTCGGTGCTTTGGTTCGCTACTCAGGTATATGATGCAAAGATTGGTTCGCTAGAGCAACTCCGGCATATCATGCTCGCGATCGGTGCATAGCTTTGGTTCGCTACTCAGGCATATCATGCAAAGAAATGTGCTAATCAATTAGGAATAATGCAAAGAAATGTGCTATACCGTACCGGACTCTGACTTTGAGTTAGACAAGACTTGGCCTTCTATGTAGGATTCTTCCCGATACCTGCTAATCGGGGAAGGAACCCCGCTATTCTATCTATTCCTATCCGTGTCTAGTGCGATGTGACCTCAAGCAAGGGCTCAGGACTTAGAGAAGTTATCTACTACTTGACGGCATGGGAGCTCCTTTGCCTTCTATCTCCATCTCTATAAGCTAGCGAGACTTCTCATTCGGCTTCTATTCTTCCATGCAGCCTTCTTTCAGTAGTTGGTTCGAGAGTCGAAGCTCCCTCCAAGCGCATAGGAAGTAGAGACCATGCCGAGAAGAGGGAAATAAGTCGACTGGGCATTGGGTCCAGTCCAATTCTTATATGATGGCTCTTGTACAGGTGGTAGGAAGATTCTATTGAAAAGAGGTGGGCGCCTTCCTATGCTGCGGCAAGAGATCAAAAAGGTTAGGGACTCGGAGGTCTGGATGCTGCTCTCTTGTGAATAAGCATTCATGGCAGAGAAGACTTCACTATTCCGACTAGTGGCATTCTTCCTTATCTTCCGAGAGGGGAAAGACTCGAGCTCTTCCGAACTCTCGGACGGGTCGACTTCCTTCTTAAGGGAATGGGTAGTCTCCTCGAGCCTCCCCTACCTAACCCATGCAATAGGAGTCAAGGGCGAGCCCATTCTTAGACTCGGATTCTTCCATCGCTGACACGCCTGCCAAGTAGTAGACTTGTGAAGAGGTCCAAGCGTCCTTCCCTTAAATAAGAAAGAATATGTGAGCTCGGTCCTCACAATATTATAAGGAATAAAGGGGCAGAGCGCAGAAGGAAGTCTTTAGTAAAGTCAGTAGTTCAAGTCTCAGGGGACTGGTTCAATAGGAAAGGCAGCCACAGCTCCTAGAGGGAGATGCATCTTCTTCTTTATGAAGTGTCCGGAAGTGAGTGGATCACCTTCTTTAGTCGCTCCATATCATATGAAAAGGCAGGAGGGGTTAGGGAGTCAAAGAAATTCCTGCTGGAGCATCAAGTAGTCGTCTTCCCCGAGCCCTACCCCGGCAGACCGCTATATATACGTAAACCCTATGATTCTTTTTGATTCTTCCTGGACGTGAGAGGTCTACTTCATAAGAAAGTAGAGCCCTCAACTTATTCCTGAGCCTGCTCGATCGTATCAGAGACCCAATCTCTTACCAGAAGAGGAGACTGCGCTGCAAAGGCCAGACCAGGGCTGCCTCGGACAAGTAGCCTAGACGGTCTTCCCCAAGAGAAGAGGGAAGCTAGTAAGACGAAGCGGAGCATGGCCTACTCTTCTTCTCTTTGCCCTCTGCTTCTCTTTGACCTCTGCCGAAGAAGCTAAGAAGGAATGGGAGTAGATCGTTATCCCTATATTATTGCCTTAGTTAGACCAGTCCCGGCTCGAGAGGATGGGCATCTGCTTCTCAAGTTTTCTATGCCGAACTAGAGGATGAGGTAATAATATCCCAGCTAACCCGGATTCTCTATCCCGATATAGGCTTCAAATCAAAAGAGTCCAGGTCAGCTAGTGGTAGGACAGGTCAGCTAGTAAAGGTGGGACAAGCGCGTTCGTGAGTAAAGGTTGTACAGTACAAGCGAGCGACTCAGCTAGTATATATACTAGGATAGGGCAAGAGATCAGTCCGTGAGGGACGCGGCTAGTTTACCAAGAGTAGCAGTGGGTAGGCTCACATAAGTCATCACTTGAAGCAGCGGGAGGAGCCAAGAGAGTGAAATCCAATATTCCTAGGAGGAATTCATCATTTCCTGTTCTTCTAGCATACATGGAAACTGTCAATTCTAGAGTTCTAGCAGATCGTGACGAGACGGACTATTTGTAGGGGCAAGGCTAGAAGTCTGCTCCCCGGGTCTGGGCTACCCACTACCAAAGAAGGGGCGGGTCTCTATTCTATATAACTAAAGAAAGTCTTCTCTATAAGATCTTGCTGTGTCTTTTCCATTAAGAGCTTTTGGTGGCATGGGCGAGATCCAACTTATTGAAAGGTCATAGGGGCTCAGGACCTCAGGCGCTCAACCTATCTGGGCTCTCTGGCTCTTTCCAGTAGCTCTTCGCTCGATCTATTTTATTTTCTGCTGCTGGCTGGATTCATTCTGTCTTCATCCTCTGGCGGGGAGTATTGGGAAGTTTGCTTAGAGGCTCAAAGCCAGCACTTGACTAAATGAAGAAGTAGAGCAAGGCCGAGAATGCCGTGCCGAGCCTCTTCCGGACTCCCTCTGACTCCTTCTCTATCACTACTGGAAGGGAAAGAGATGGTGAGTTGTCTTCTCCCTGTCTTAGCTCCCCTGTCGAGAGCAGGGCAGGGTGTGCTATTAGTATACCCTTATCCGGATTCTGGGTAGAAGGAATAGCGATAAGTCCTTGATAGGGCGGCCCCTCGCTGACACTGATTCAATCACCTATATTGCCTTGTCGAGATTCATTCGGAGGTCTGAGACTCCTTCTTATTATGATGCTCTAGGCCCCTTCCTATCCTAGATCTCCGGGACGTACACACTTACTAGTAGGCCATGGTCTGGGTAAGACTGGTGTATGAAGGAAAAAAAGGATATGAACTTCTTTCAAAACCATTCAGCTTCTGCGGGGCATGAGCTCTTCTCAGTCTGACCACCTCTTTATCCGAATGGGTGAGGGCAGACCATTGACTACATACAGGCCTATATATATAATTGAATATTAATATTAATATTAATATAGGGATGGGGTTCTGTCCTCTCACTCTACTCTAGCCTCTGGCCTCCTTATCCCTGAGAGTGACTCATTCACAGAGTTCTACTAGGTAAAGGGACTCCCGGAATCATTCATTCGAAGATGGATGGCAGTGCTCCGATGACTCTTCAGACAGAGGGGGTATGAGAAGCCTCCAATCCGATAGGCGACTGGACTCCTTGCTTCTTGCTCCACGGATAAGGGACAATATAGGCCCAGCTAGATAGATAGGCATTGTTGTTCTGTTCTATTACCACTCGGCTGACCTTTTTCCTTATTGATAGGTTTTGATACGAGACGGATAGGATGGATGAATCTAGGCAATCTGCTAGGATAATAGGGCTAGCCTTAGACTTCGACTTGAGACCAGAAACCTGGAATTTGACCCTAGTCTAGCCTCCTCCGCATCATTCGAAGTGGCATCATATAGACCATCTTCATTACTTGAAGGAGAAGTCAGTCCCGGCAGGCATTGACATCAGATCAACTTCCCGGGTGCCCTCTCTTCCCAATAGAATGTGATTCCTGCCTTTCCAATGGAGCCTTATCACGCTTCCTGGCTGGCTCTCTGTCTCATCGAACCCATTGACTGATGAGGCATGGCCCGTTTAGTAAGTCTGCCTTGGGCTCTTTCTTGCGGGAAGCCGGCTCCAAGCTCTGTAAGAGGCTCTGATCGCAAGTCTGTCTTGTGACCTACTTTCCTTGTTAACGGAACAGACCAATGTAGCTGCTATTAGTTGAAGACCTAAGGCATTCTTCATGGTATTCCATTGGACTCAAATAGAGAAGAAGTCTCGAGTCAGGAGTACGTGGTGGTGTGGGCTGGCGCTTCTTCCCATTCAGACAGAGGGGCAAGGAAGCATATTAAATAAAGTCAGAACCCCATATAGAAGCAAGTCAGGATAGCGAATGAATGAACTTAGTTCCGCGCTCACACTTAGTGCGTGCAGTGCAGTCAAGGTCTGAGATCGAGATGGCAAGAACCATTTTAAGGAGCCCTATCTATGACCTATCTACATCTCTGTTGTACTATGACCTATCTCCATTTCTGTTGTACTAGTAATAGCGAGTTCACATAAGTGCTCGAGACCGGCCTGGGAGTGTGAGGATTCCGCTTCATTTCTTCTGGGCTCTTCTAGGTTAGAGTGGTTGCTAAGGCTTAGGACCCGAGAGATGATGGTCATCTTCATTGGCTGGCTCGGCGTCGTGGATCTGACTTGGTATGGGATCGATCATCCTTGGCTTGGATTCCGCCCCTACCGAGTAGCCCAGCTCATGAGCAAGAATCTCTACCAAAAACACTAGAGCACGGTGTCGGCGAGGGGCCTATCACTATGCTTTTGCTAGGGCCTCATTCAGAGCACTCATCAGTCTTCTATCTCATTGCGAGGGTATGGGATCGATCATCATCAGTGGACTTATCCCTCATCTGGCTTATCTTCTGAATGTAAAATAAATACCGAATCACTCTATGTCTATACTGTAGCATTCATACCGAATCACTCTACTATTTAAATACTTATAGGTAAGGGTGGTTCATTAGCACGCTTTCGCCTCTGACCATCCAAATGCTCATAGTCCTCCTTTTCAAAGAAGGATCAGACTCTCTTTTATCGAGTCATTCATTTACTAGTTACTAGTCGTGGGCGATCTAGCGCGTCTAGCTAGCTCATTGCAGTCCGAAAGAAAGCAGGGCTCGGCTCTATCAACTTTGCCAGGAAAGGACAGATATAGCCGAGGTTCAGTGCGTGATAGCCAGGAGAGGAGGGGGCAGGACCATGAAAGCTTCATAGATCCAACCTTACTTTCCATATCTCTAGAGTCAAGAACTACTGCACTCATGGTCCTTACTAAAGTCAAGTTCAGGTCTATACTGTGGAGCTGGTGATCGATTGATAGGTCCCCAATTAGTATGAGTCGGCACTCAAGGATATAGGACCTTAGCCCCTTGCCTCTGGGATGGTGAGAGGTGTCTTTGACATCCCATAATTGTGTACTGGGACGGTTATGGATCTATCCCATAGTGTATGATATAAATCTATCTATTGCCTTCTTATTCTTTTTTTTCAAAGAGAGAGATAGGACGTCTCTACCAATCCTGCTTGCTCTTCCTCATTACATGTGATGTGAGTAGAGTCCAGTTGATTTGATCCGGTGAGCACTCTCCCTTCGCCCCTCGGGTCATGCACAGATCGGAAGCAAGAGTTCGTGGTTAAAGTCGAGAAGTCAACCAATCTCATGGGCGCCAGCTAGGCTATGTGCCCTATCATAAGTTCAAATGAGAGCATGGAAGCTTGGTTAGATCAGTTATAGAATTCAGCTGCTCTGAATAATAATTTATCTTCTTTGCCATCAACTGATTCAGAGACTTCTCCTAAGAACCTGGACTCTCTATCTCTTCTCCTAAGATAGCCAGGGCAATCTCTTTCATCTCAAGAACTCGAGTAGAGGGGGCAATGAGCATCTCTTTGCTTTCTTTCTGCTTGAATCTCCTACGCTGGAAGCTAGACTCATTACTACGGAAGAGTGACAATTAGAAGGGATGAGGAGACTCCTCGGTAGCAGCAGGGAATGAGGGGGAATTAGAGGGCCAGAGGACTGACTTGATTCTGTCTCGCGTACTCAAAAGCATGAAAAAAGAAGGCCTAGTCGACAGCAGCGAATAGATAAAGGACAGGCCGAAGGGGAAGTGACGGAATGAATTCCCATTCACTCTCCCCATCTATACAATGTTGAATAGTCTTTCTTTCCCACTCACTCTATTCGTATCCACCCACGTCTCGCGTTCATAGAGTTTATTACTTTGATTTGATTTGTGTGATGCGTTTCTTACTATAAGAAGAATGAGCCACTTCTCCCACGAACTTATCCCACGAACTACTTGGCATATGCCTCTTTGGTGGTTTCAGTGGTCAAAGAGAAGTGCCTGAAGTCGTGAACCGAGAAAGCATGACAGATCCACGTCTTTGAGTGCCGAAGCTACCTCCCAACTTGAACCCATCAGGAGCTGAGGAAGGAGGGCGGAGTGGGTGAAGTGACCCTTTAAAGTATAGTTCATGAGCCCCGTTCGGGAGCTGCGATCAGTCAGGTCAGAAGTGAGGGAGCTGCGACGATCAGTCATAGTCAGAAGTTCGGTGTTCGGGATCTGAGTGAGTTCGCGTGTGATCTGTTTATTATATTTAGATGGTGTTCGATCAGTCCTTTGCAGCATTCCCTTCTTTCAAGTACCAGCTTGGAACCAGGTGCTTCACTCTTTAGATCACTGAGCTTTTAGCTCGATCTGTTAAGTTGGTTTAAACCAACGCAGCGAAGTTGATAACGAAGCGAATAAGCCACGCAAGCAAAGGAAAAGAGAGAAAGCTATGTGCTTAACACATGCTAGTCTAACGGCAGTAGCAGCACCAGACATAAGACAGACGCATATGATGGGAGAACTAGCCCCAGGGAATACTGGATCGTCACAACCGGAGATCGGCCTAGCCCCCGGCATAAGAGAGTTGTTCGCACGCAGCCCCCGGAAAGGAATAAGAGTAGCCTAGCCCGTTTGTTTCAGTGTGTTCGTGCCAATCTCAATCTCTTTCGTTGTTCGGCGCCTATCACAGGTTTCATAGTTCCTATCCCATCACTGATTTCTTTTCACCCGGGCGGGTTTAAATCAAGTTCGGTGAAGCCTGCTCAGACCAGATCTCGTTCATGCCGAAGCAGGAGCGCTAAGGCAGAAGCGGCGAAGCCCAGAATAGCTTATTTGCATGCCGAACTTGACCCGGGCTGCGAAGAGATGGCAGAGGAGGAGGTATAGCCCAGATCTCATTCATGCCGAAGCAGACTAGCAGAAGTCGTGGGCAGATCCACCACTGAAGAGAAGGAAGCATGCCAGCAAGCAATAAGAGAAATCTTTGATCTTTTCTACAGAATAAACGCGTTTGAAGCCTTGTTAGAGCCTGTCTGCGATAGATTAGTCATTGGCATCGTTCCTGACTGGCATAAGACTCGTTCGTTCGTCGCTGACGCACGTAGGCAATTCAAGGAAAGATCTCGCATGGTCATCGGCGCACTTAGGCTAGGCAATGAAAGAGAGGGCGAAAGAAAGCAGCGGAGCCAAGAAGCACTTAGGTAGGGAATGAAAGATCACATCACAGGGTTGACTGAGGATAGTTGGCATAGGGAAGTCGGGTACGTACGGTGGTGCGATCAGGGGTGCGACACGAGGGGATTGGATTGGAAGGGAATGAAGTGAAGTTGGGCTATCATATCAGTCCTAGGGCATCGGAGGAAGAAGCAAAGTAAATAATGGTGCGCTTACCTGGCTCGGGATCGGATATTCATGCCCGGCTCGCGAAAGAGACTAAGCTCAGTCTCAGTGAAAGATGTGTGTGAGATGACCTGACCCAAGATGACCTGACCCAAGATTAGCGGTTCACTGCGGGACCTCCAACTGCGTGAGAGAAGCCTCCAACAGCTAGAGTAGAGAGATCATACCAAGTGAGATGACCCAACCCTTCATAAGCAAAGCAGGACATCAGAGTTCACGTATCTGTCTCATTGGTGTTCAATGGAGAGTATCCTGGTTCAACTTATAGCCCGACCTGCGTTCAACTAGCTTCGTAGTTAACTCATATTGCTTCCTCCAGCCAGCCCACTAGCTTCTCCGCTTCTCCCCTGCTCTTCGCAGCTTCTTCTGGCTTCCTTCGCACTCTTCGCAGCTTCGTGACTTGAACTTAGTTCGGCTCTCCGGGCTCGGCATGAGGGAACTCGGGTTCAATTCCCCAATGAATGAATAGCTCTCCACTTCTCCACTCGGACTTCCAATTCACAATTCATTCATAGCTCTCCTTTAATTTATCACTAGGAATGGAATAGCTCTCTGTGAACTGATGAGGAAAAGAATGTCATAGCTCTCCTTGAACTTAACTTATCACACGAGGAAGGGCTCTCCAAGAACTGATGAGGGAGAATATGTGGACAAAGTAAGCTACCAGCCCTGGTGTGCAGAACGTGAACAGATAGGAATGAAGCAAGGGCAGAGCTCGGCATCATCAGAGCGAAGTTAATTTCTGCCTTTCTAGCTGTGCATCATCAGAGCGAGGTTCCTTTCTTTTCTATATAAGTGACTGCCTCGGAGAAGCTTGATTTGCATGACTGCCTCGGGTAAGCATTTGTCAGAGCTCGGATCCGAATGAGCAGTTTCGTTTCTTCGTTTCGAGTTTGATAGAGGTTGGTTCGATTCCAGTAAGGGATAGGTACAGGAGGAATGAGAATGCTATCAAGAGAATCAAGAGACGCAGCGCCGAAGTTCCCACCGGAGACAGAATTGAATGCCGAAGCTGCCGATGAAGTTATCGTCTCCCGATCCGATGTTGAATTGCCAATGCGAAGTGCGCCTACCGACCATGAATTCCCTAAGTAAAGTGCTTCTACGCTCTCTTGAATTGCCGAAGCGAGATCTTTCCTTGAATTGCCGAAGTGCTTGGCTTCCCTCAAGTCTTCAGAGCAGCATTCGTGACTTCCTTCGCTTCCCTTTGTTAGGGGTCTGCTTCGTCGGACTAGGACTAGCAATGGATTAGTTGACAACTTATCGCTGATAGAATGACTACGAAATGCGAGATTCAATGGTTCGGTGCCTACTGAGTGCTCGCAACTACTAAGAAAGAAGACGCAACCACATCTCATAAGAAACGCAACAGAACTTGTTCGCGGATAGGGCCTGGAATAAGTAAAGTCACCTGGGCTCCCCTTGCACGACAGACAACAAACACACCACAGAGAAGCTCCCACGAGTCACGGCAGCGAGTCAAGAGAAGAGTAAAGGGGCTAGCTCCCACGAGTCACGGGTCTAGTCGCAGAACGGGTCCAGCTCCCACGAGGCACGAGGCACTACCCGACGTCGATAGCACGAGCTCCCACAAGTCCCACTCAACGAAGCTCACACGAATGCCTTGAATGCCGACCGACCGGGGTCAACGAATCAAGTGTCTCGCTAGCTCTCCGCGTAGTGGGTCACGTCACCCGCAGCTCTGAATGAAGTCTTTAAACGAAACGTCGACCGCTTCGCCCCAAGCAAGAGTCTAAAATGGCTATCCGCTGCAGTCGTCAATGCTAAGGCATTGACTCTTTCCTTAGCTGCAGTCGTAAATGCTATGGCATTTACTTTTTTGTTTTCTTTGGCTCAGCTCTTCGCCCCAAGCAACAGTCGTAAATGGCTTTAGGCCATTTACTCTTACCCTTATGGTCGAGCCTATCGGTGATACCCTATCGGGTCTATAATCTCCCTATCGGTCGCTGGCTCCTTGTAAGTCGCCCCCATCGTGTCTATTCTACCCTATCCGGGGATATCCATCGTAAGATGCCCTTACGGATGCCCAACGAGATTACAGTATTGCGAGCACTTTTTCGTCCCTCTCCTCTCTCTCAGCTAGCACCAACTACAGTAAAACACTACGAAAGATCTTTCCAGGAGTGAATTGCTTTGGGCCATTAACTCTTGGTGCTGACAATCAAATACTAATATTTCAGATTCAAAGATGCAAGATCACAATTCTCATCTGAAAATTCTCATCTGAACATGCTCTTCTCTCTATCTCTGACAGAAGAATGAGTCCTTAGCTCGTACATAAGATCGAACTA
>JBBPFP011781235.1:0-18669 GCA_037974795.1 Kaempferia galanga
CTCGCCAAACATTCAGGCTCCACTCACCTACACGGTGCTATCTGCTCCACTGTGATCAGACTGAGATCGCCACGTACAAAATGCAACGTACACCCCTGACACGTGTCTGGAAGCAACGTACCCGATGCAACCCAGCGACAGAGCCTCCACGTGGCAGTCTCTCATTGATCAACACCACATACGGCAACCCGTCATTGGTCAGAACACGTCACACCACATGTGTCCAATCGGCAAAGAGCTAACTATAAACAATGGTCCTCGGTACTCGTGACGGTAGGTTAAGCAAGGTACACGTACGCCTCTTGCCCAAAGTAGCGTATTCCTGTATACCTCGTACAAGTTCTTTATTACTGCCCGTTGGTGGAATTGCTACTGACTTGAGCGTCGGAGTACCAAACAAGAGGACCCAGTTCCCTGTTTGGTGGCTAACGCTCGTCTGCTTTGTGCGATTGTTTTTAGGCACCGAACGGATGATCACAAGTACTTTTTCGGCAGCTAAGGCATCATTCTCTCTTCTCTCCCGTTCGCTCGGCCAGTACTGCGCCAGCTCGAGTCTACTTTCCTCTTTTCCTTCCCGTTCGCTCGGCCAGTACCGCGCCAGCTCGATTCTATCTCTCTCTTTCCAAAAGGGACGTCACAACACCAACTCAGTCTTCATTAATAGCACGATCAACCATATTTCTAATTGTCTATCTGCTCGATTTTAGACAGGATCAACCACCATTGTAAACAACGGGAAGAAAAGGTAAAGTCCCTATTTTTATTGAACGTCAGATATTATTTTATACTAAGTTGAAAATGAATTCGAAGATCTATTAGATCAATCACTGTAATCTATAAATAATTAAACAATTTATAAAGTGAGTATAATTTTATTGGAATCAAAATGATCAGCCTAAAATTTTATTTTACTACCCAGAATTTTACACGCATTCAAACCGCTCCTTGTAAAATTTAGGGGCAATAAATTCGGGTCGGACGGAGATCGAGATGGGATGCGTGCCCACGTTGTGGAGCTCACGAGCTGTGAACAATGGCGGATTCACAGGGAGATTTGATCGATCGAAATCTTCACCGCGGGGGCGGAGCGAATTTAATTCGATACGCGTAGGAGCGGCACCCGTCCCCTTCCTCTTCGGTCTCCATCAAATCCGCAGTGCCGTCCGTCTCGCATTTGCTATTCCTTCTCGTCGTCGATCGATCCCCTTCCCACTCCTGATCGAGCCATCGGTGGGCTCGGGGTAGGAGGGCGTCCGACGTGGCTTGCGTTGAAATTCCCTTGGAACCTAAGTCTCCTCGCTAGGGTTCTCTCGCACGGCCGAAGCAGGGGGGACTCCCGTCAATGCGGGTGATCCCTTTACGGTTCTTCCTGCTAGGGTTGTGGGCTTGCTCGCCAAGGCACTAAGGCTGCGGGGCGAAGATGTCTCGGCAGGCCCCCGCGACTCACTTTCACAAATCGAAGACGCTCGATAACAAATACGTGGGTGTTCTTCAACTCTCTCAGTAAAAAAAATCCTCCTTTTCTGTTAACTTGTTCTCTAATTAAGTCGTGTCTTGAATTGCCTTTTGCTTGGGGTTCAGATGCTTGGGGATGAAATTGGAAAGGGTGCGTATGGACGAGTATATAAAGGCCTGGACTTGGAAAATGGAGATTTTGTGGCGATTAAACAAGTGTCGTTGGAAAACATTCCACAAGAAGATCTGAATGTCATTATGGTATGTTTTTTTTCTTCTTTCATTATGGTTGGCTATGCCCCGTATTTTAGGGGAGTTCCAATTTTTTCAATTGAAATCTATATTAGGAGAATTTTGCTTCTATATCGTGCATGTTTGCATTGGTTAATTTGGAAATCTTCCCAGATGCTTCGTTGCAAAATAATCAAAGACATGAAAGTTGCTTGAGAGGCATTTGTGTTCATCGAACAAAGTTGTAACACTTTTAAATCTAGCCAATGATAAAGTTGAGCTGTTCATTGGCATTTTTTCACATAGCTATCTTGTTTTTCTTGGTAATGCATAATTGCAATATATTGACTAAAAGTATACACATCTATGAGAAACTCTTGCTTGCTGAATGCACTGCAGTTGATATGCGATAGCATGAGGGATTGATATCTTGTTGTAGTGTTAATAACTTGTATTTTAAGGTCATGACTACTAAAGATTTTCATTTCCCTGCATCATACGCTGGTGGCTTGTGATGATGGAAGAGTACTACTAGGAGACGAGATATGCAGTGTCTGAGAGGCGAATGGTAGGTAGGGGAGAGTGGTTGGGTTGAGGGACTAGGACTATATACATTGTTTTGGTAGCAGAAGCTGGGGACATGATGTTGTGGGAGCTAAGTAGAAAACCATACCATGGGAATGAGTGGGAGGAGTAATGGGACATGAAGAGATGATAATTTGTGGTGCTCCTAATAACTGGAAAGACCTATACATACTAATGCCAATGGCATAGATTTTGTATTTATTTATTTCTAATTTCATTATTTATGCTTGTAAATAAGGATAAATGTGGCATCTATATAGATGGTTAAAATATGTTATAGAGCAATATAGCAGGGCGGAGTCCATACAGTGTTGTAACTAGTCAATATGATGTGTGTGTGTGTGTGTGTGTGTGGAATACATTTTTCACATGTGGGAAAAACTTATTGCCTTGGATTCTGGTTTCAAGGCAGTCAATCTGTTTCTTCTACTATTAGCCTTTACTGAATCATTACTTTTGATTAAACATGCTATATAGATATTTTTACATAGTACAGCAATAATGCAGGGAAGCACAAAGTTTTACCTACATATTCTTTTTTTCTGTATAAATGGGATTTTTCCAATATGTCCTAACTCTTTATTTTGTCTTTTTCATAAAATTGTTGGCTCCGTCACATTTTGTCTAGCAAGAAATTGATCTACTAAAGGTAACACTATATTGTCTGTTATTTTTTGTATTTTATTATCATCATGCTATGAAATTTTATTGTGTTTCTGTGTAGATAGCTTTTTTTTTGTAGTTTGCAATACTGGTGGTTATGATGTAAATTATAATTGTCATTCTTTCTGTCCTTCAAACTGAAATAGCGATTTTTTTTTAAAATTTATCTGTGCTCCTAATCTGTTATGTCATGCCACATTATGTTAAAACGAACACTTTGTTTGCATGCATTTCCATTTTATGATTGTTATTACTTGTTGTTCCCTGTGATTCCATGTCTATTGCCGCTTGTATATGCCCTTTAATCTAGTCCATTTCCTTGGAAATCAACAATTGATATACCAGTAACCTACTTTTAAACAGACATGCTTATAAAAGTCATGTTATATCCTATGGCAGGCATTAGCAAAGATTGGCATACAAAAGACAAGCCTTATTTACCTCTGAAATACATCTCTGTATAGCAGTTTTATTTGCACCAATGGCTAACTCATTTCATATCTGAATTCTTGGAGGTGTATAATACTGCTTCGTAGTTGACACTCTAAAGAAGAAATCTATGTGGAACCTATATTAATTTTTGGTTAACTTTTTAATCTGTACTGACTACTTTGCAAACGGATTGTCACCACTAAGAATTTGACTATGAGAAATGAAAGTTGTCCTTTCATTGTTCAAAAGACAACAATAACTTGTAATCTTAACTATATGGCATCTTTTTTATTCCAGCTTTTCTTAAATAGAAGAACCCAGAAATTGTTGCCATGTGTCTCCATCTGCAATCTCATGGGATTGTTTGGTTTAGCCAACTGTCTTTTAAGAGGAGAAACTGTAAAAAGAGAATTTGTATTGTTGATTGAATTAATAAAATAATTGGATGAGGTCCTCCTTTGCATGTTTTATAATTATCTGGCCTCGTAAGAGACAATCAAATTAGATATATAGGAAATAATAAAGTAAAAAAACCAGAATATAATACAAGAAATTATATTATAAAACCAAGTAGAGAAACAATGAAATTATATTCATTTTTTTTCTGAAGTGGTTTTATTTATTTTCTTTGTAACTGATTCTATTCAAACTATTCATTTGTTACTTCAGAATCTCAATCATAAAAACATTGTCACATACCTTGGATCTATCAAGACGAAGACTCATCTGCATATCATTCTTGAGTAATTACCTACCGATCTCATCTCTAATCCTGCTTTAAATTTATTATAATTTTGTTTTATCACCTCAATGTTCTTATTTACCTACTCAATTTTATTTAGGTATGTGGAAAATGGTTCTCTTGCTAACATTATCAAGCCAAACAAATTTGGACCATTCCCTGAATCATTGGTGGCTGTTTATATCGCTCAGGTTTGGTTGATATTTGTGTACATTGTTCTATATTTTTTGTGGTGAACATAAGGCTTAGTTTGTAATAAACTATGCATAGGTCTTGGAAGGTCTAGTCTATTTACATGAGCAGGGTGTGATTCACCGAGACATCAAGGGTGCAAATATCTTGACTACCAAGGAGGTAGTATTTAAACACATCTCTTTCTTTTAGTTTTTAAATCTAAATTTGGTTCAATATAAGTAAACTGAATCTCTTTTTTGTATTATCCTGAAGATGTCTCTGATTAACTCTTTAGTTTTTGTTAGTACATCCATCATAATGCACTTGGAGTTATTCGCATTCAAAGCATAACTTAATGCTACTGTTGAGTCATTTCCACTTGTATTTTATACAAGTGAATATCTATGGTCAGGCTGCAAAAATAAACTTTGATGCTTAAATGACTGAAGTGGATGTTGTTCAGAAACTATAACACAATTCTCTATCAATCTTGATCCTCTGGTGGATAGACATATTGTAATGTTCTCATCGGAAGTTGTATAATGATTGTTTGTTTGCAAATTTGCCCATTCCAAATTCCTATGCTATTCAGATTCCTCTTGGGCATCCATTTGTGGCTTGAATCCTTTTTATCCATGTAACAACCATTTAATTATATGTTGATAGTCGTGTGACTCTTCAATCATATAAAACTTGGCGAAAAGAAAATGCAATTAAATTATCATTAGTATTTGCACCCATGTGAAACTCGTTAGTCACATCCGTTTTATTCATTGATACCTAAAGGTGGCATAATATCAAATTTACCCCCAACTTTATATTACCTTGTGAACATATTTATTCTTACGAAATACTTAAGCAAAACTGATGCATGTTTAACCATTGTTTGGTTCATTTACACAAATTGAATAATGTGATTTTTTGCTAATGCAAGACAGTTAGTCTACCCGATGTATCATCGGTGGAATGTACAAGAGTTTAGTACTTGAGAATATATTTGAAGTCTTAGTACAGGTTAGACTACTGAAATGTTCTAATTCTAATCGATCTAACCACAGTTTCGACATTTTGAATAGCTAGGGATGACTCAGCCATGCCACCTGCCTAATTTGGGTTTTGCTGGATTAAAGTAGTACCATTGGATAGACAAATTGGATTGCTCTATCCATATTATACCTAGATTTATGAGTCCCCATAGATACTCTTAGTACTAGTATTTAAGTTGGGTATTCATTTATTATACTTGGGTATGGAGTGGGTTGAAGAATAAGAACAAATATGAGTTTTTTTGTATTGGGTTAAGGCATGAGGTACTTAATTGAGTTGGATTCATTTAGTACCAAAAAGCTTCTCTGTGAATAGCAATTGGAAAACTTCTGTAGGAAAACATGTTGTCCTTTGAAGATCTGTTATTCCCTTCTCACAATGCAAGTGAAATTCATCTTAATCTTATTAAGTCCAAGGGATGGTTATGAGGATAAATTATCTCATCTGTCGATTGACACTTCAACAATGGAGGAAGGAATTTGTGGAAAACTTGTCTCTATTGGTACCTATTAATTTATTATATAATTTGGTTCATACTTCAAACATTGCCATACCACTTGCCCGTGCCCTTATAACTTTTAACACGTGAAAGTGTGGCTAACTTTTTCTGTATGTTTGCTGTATCTACATTGCCAATGCTACTTTTGCATATATGCAATGCTATTTCACATCTTGTTTCCAGGACATGCATCATGAATATATCCTTGCTGAAGTTGGGGTTTTCTGTGCTGTTAATGACCATCTTGACTGTTACATAACTGTAATTGATTCATGCCACAGCCAATATCCCTTGGGATTTTTGGCTATGTGATAATATGTTTTTGCATTGGTTTAATGTGCTTGGGTAATCTACTTAGGGCCTTGTTAAACTTGCTGACTTTGGAGTTGCAACGAAGCTGACTGAGGCGGATCTCAATACCCATTCAGTAGTTGGAACACCATACTGGATGGCCCCTGAGGTAAAGTACCATATTGCTTTGTTGAACCATTTGATTTGTATGTCTTACGAAATTTTGTGTTACCCAGAGACTTTCTAGATAATAGATCTCTTGTTAAAGGGGAAAATGAAGAGATTCAAATGAATACCAAGGGGAACATTCTAGCAGTTTTGGTCAAACTTAATGATTAGTGCATGTATGCCTCTGATAAAATCACAACTTTTTTCTTCTTGTTTAAACAAAACTAAAGTACTATTGGAATGGAAAAATATAAAGTTTTTATAATAAATATTTCATACATTCTTTTAACTGGTCCTCTATAAGAGAATATATTTGCCAAAATGCTCTACGGAGTAATTAAAGTTTTGCACTGACCTTTACACTGCATGATTGAAGCCATATTTCCTTTAATTGGTACTGAATACCAAGTTATTCTGGAACAGTACGTCTCCTTAATCCAGATTTTAGTTATCTATGTAATTTATAAAGTTTATGCCTCTGAAATTTATTATTTGAAGGTCGAATGGAGAGGAAAAGAAGCTCGATTGTATGATATAGTGTATGCATTACTAAGAATAAGGAAAAAAAATTTTGCTGAAGAATTTTAATAGATATGAGATTATAAGTTTTTTTTTCTAAAGCTATTTCCCAAATCGTGTGTTGGATTTTTTTATTCTATTGTTCCTAATTCTAAACTTTAGATTCCATGTTTCAATGAAGATGATAAAACTTCTTCTCTTTCAGGTTATTGAAATGTCTGGTGTTTCTGCTGCATCAGACATCTGGAGTGTTGGTTGCACTATCATTGAATTGCTGACATGTGTTCCACCTTACTATGATCTGCAACCAATGCCTGCACTTTTTCGGATTGTTCAGGTTTAGACTGCTAGATTTTGTGTATTGTTTGTTTTACTAACAAGGATATTCTAGCATTCATCTTTGTTACATTTTAGTAGATCATGGATTTGTTGTTCATATTCGTTCACTTTTGTCCTTTTAATTGCTGCATTAATATTGAAGTTAATGGTGGGATAAGATCAACATAGCCAATTTCAAATATTAAGGACACATCTTCTCGTTGCCAATTTAATGCATCCTACATGATATGGAGAGCTTGTCGTCAACTATGACTTTTGTTGGTATTAATTTTTTTTTTTAATGAATTTGTGTCTTGCCTGTTCTCTTGGTCCTTGAAGTGTGTACTTGCATGTTTTGCAGATCTGCATGTGGCTCGTTGTGCACTATAATAAAACAACATATTGCTACCTATAATATATGATTGCTTGGTTTTGCTTCTTCTGTTGTAATTGAACTGTCATGTCATAACAGGATGTGAATCCTCCTATACCTGAGGGTCTGTCACCTGACATTACTGATTTTCTACGTCAATGCTTCAGAAAGGTAAATTGACTTAAGACCTAGACAAATTCTGGTGAATGTGACTGCTAATGGTAATGCAATCTGTTAATATTTTCCTGCTTATTTAGAGAACTATTTTCAGGATGCAATGCAGCGACCTGATGCTAAAACACTGCTACTGCACCCATGGATTCAAAACTCAAGGCGCACTTTGCATTCCAATCTGAGACAAACAGGTGCAAGTATAAGGTGATAATGCAAACTATAAGTTTCTTGTTTGAATTTGGATTCCTTGACAACTGTGAATGCAGAACTGATACTTGAATTTTAGCATTTTAGTTCCATATACATCTTTCGGTTTTCCTGCATATATACACATGAGAAGTCTACACTACATAAAGCAGGATAATTCTCTAAATTAAATAATGATTTTTTAAAAACTTAATTATATGTAATGTTATTGTGCCAGAGTGGTAAAAGTGTTACTATTTCTGAGAGATAAGCTCAGATGAACCAAGATGATCAGAATTTTGTTCAGAACTGAGCTGCACCAATTTTATGATTGAGTTGTATTTGGTACTCTGTATGAAAAATACCAGATTCTGGATTGTTTTAGAGTTCCAATAAAATACATATAGTTTTGGGGAGAACAGATTGAATTTTCTTTAGCTGATCAAATGCTTGACGAATTTTGGCGTCTGGAAATTTTGGAATTGATATTTCTTACTTAATTTCCTTATGGTGATGTGTTGTCCTATATAACGGACCCGTCATTGGGGCTCCTGTAGAACCTAACTCCCAAGGAGAGCATAATTATGTTTTCCAACCAAAGGGGGATACAAAATGATGATACTGTAAATGGTTTAATGGGTTTTGCTACAGGTAGTTAACCTAAGTAGCTATAGTTGTTAATTATAAATCTTTCTCATAAATTCATTTAGCACCAGCAAATTACTTGGTTTTCCAAATTCAAGTTGAAATTCATAGTTCCAGTGTGCTTGTCAATTATTTGTAAAACTTGTGAGAAACAAAGTTGATTTACTTCATTTTACCATTGCACCTGCATTTTCTTTTATCTTAAGCACTATTTCCTACTTCCAACTTTTTGCACTAAGAGTTTAAATCATAGTTGTCACAAGCGCGAAGCGCAAAAAAGCGCTCAAGGGTCTTGGGGCTTAGGGCGCAAAGCGAAGCGCACGTTTTATGGAAAAAAACCTAATAAACATTAGGACTAATAATCTATTAAAAGTCTTTAAAAATGTTTTTGATAAGTAATAGATTATTCAAAAACTAAAAATAAATTAAAAGTCTTTGAAAATGTGATAGATGAAATAACAAATATTCAAATATCAAAACAATCATTTTCTTCATCTTCATTGTCAAAATCTACGTCATTGGCTCCATCACTTTATTTGTATCCATTAGTATCTTCTTCTTCAGTTTCATCATTCTCTTCTTCATTTACAATTAGTCATAGTAATGGTCTACAATTAACTCAACTGGTGCTGGACAACATTTGACCAGTGACAAGAACCGAATACCCCAAATACATTCAAGGTATGTGGAATGGCTGATCAATTGGTGATGGAATCTTAGCGACTGGTGATGGGATCTAGTCATTTGGTAGTTAAATCAACTAATAAAACATGCAACTGACTCTAACCAAAACCCTAAAGTTAATAAACTAGAGTTTATGATTAGGGGGCAGTTGATTGGAGGCTGATTGGATAATCGACTCATCCAAGAAGCTAAGAGACAAAATGATTCTATTTGTAGTTGTAGTTGAATTGATTGGGCATCAGTCATCTACCGTTAATTTTCCAATTGACAGATGACCCATGTGGAAGGATGAAAAAAGCCATTGTTGTGCAATAATGGTAGGATCATAAGGACTAGTCGTCTAATGAAAGAGCAGTCGATTGCTCAACAACAAATAGATTTTTAGCAAAGGATTTGAGGGCTACAAAAAGAGACTTGGTGGAGATATTAAAGGCTGGTGAAATAGTGTTGGTTAAACCTATTAGAAGCTTTGTAACTTGAGCTGGTAGTTGACCAAGAAGGAAAAAAGATAGTGGCTTTCCAAGAGTGATTCACCAACAACTCATAGACCGTGGAGTAGAAGCTTCCGGATATTGAACCACATTAAATAAATGTGTTAGTGATTATGGTAAGTATGATTATATATGTTGTGTTTTCCGCTACTTGGTTTTTCTTGTTAAAATCACAATTACATGTGTTCAACCATTATTTACTCCCATTTAAGGGTTATCCTATCCCCCAATAAGTGGTGTGGGTGCTATCTTCTTTGGACTAACTGTTCAAGGGGCAAAGTAAAGATGACCAGAGGCAAAGAAGACTTGCACTATGCGGCATGAATTGTAAGATCCCATCATACCACAAAGATTTTAAGTTTTGAAAGATTTGGTGGGGTGTTGGTTTTCAATCAAGGAATTCATTTGTACAATTTAGCTAGTTTTGGATTTTATGTCAATCTTGGAATCGGTAAGGAATTTAGGTGAAAATCTATTTTTCACAAGTAGATGTGGGTTAAACAAACCTCTCTATAAAATTTAAGAATTTTGGAAGGTTTATGAAATTTCTAGGTGTCATTGAAATTAGTTCAAATGAGTATTTGAGAAATAACACTTAATAACTACTAGTCATCAGTTAACTAGGGAAATGTAGGCAATCAACTGATATTTTAGTACGAGAGATCAAACAATTTACTCATCTCTCAGAGCAGTTGGCTGAGGACTGATTTTCAGTCAACTTTTATGTGCTAAAAATGTTAAAATAGGGTTTCAGCTTGAGGAAAGGACTATAGAACTTGGAATTTATGTATGAAATTCAATGAGGGATTTGAATAAAAGTAGAGGGTCATTAAAGAGACGTGAGAAAAACATCTGAGACTTTGTTGATGCATCTTTTTGATGTGTGAAAAAAAGGGGAGAGTAGAGAAAAGGTTTCAGTGAGAAACCTTGTTCTCCTATTTGTTAGGTTCTTTTATGTTGGGATTAAGAGGAACCTAATTTTAAATTAGAGGGGGATGTCAGAATAGGTTGTGGGAACCTTGTCTTCCTCTAACTGTGTTTTTTTTTTAATTCCTAGCTCTAACGAGAACTTAGGTGAACGATGTAGGACTCAGTGCATGGTATTGCAAGCAAGACATATGCATTAGCATTTTATTGTTGTTCTGATTTTCCTAATTTAAACATATTGTCAAATATATAAAGAAAAAATTGTTGGTGCAACATGTGACCTTATGTTTTTAATATTTGAACAAAAGGTTTAAATCACACCCTCTTATTTGATGTGTGTGTTAAGATGCAGGGACTGCAAGAACACACATGCAACTTGGAGAACTCATTGGCTTGGCTTGGCAAAGGTGGCACGCCTAGTGGATCGAAGGTGCAAAGAGACCGGAGAAAGATAGTATGAGACAACCACCAAGGAATCGCTAGGCAAGGACTACTAAAGTGGTGCCTGAGGAACTCTGGAGCATTAACCAAGCAAGGGTTGGTTAGCAGCTTAATGGCTCGAGGTCCGTAGAGATTGAAAAAGATTGAATGAGACAAACGAGAGACTGTAGGATGAGGAGCATCGAGGTAGCGAGGACATCAGCGGGTGACGACGAAGACCTTAGGGCCTAGGTGAAGGGGTGAAGGATAGCATGTAGAGGAGTTGTGGGCTCATGCACATATGAGAGATTGAGTGACCTAACAGGACGAGTGTTGAGTGACCAATAATGGGGGCCAAGGGTAGAAGTTAACATAGGCAAACTCAACCTTAAATTTGGTCATAATCAAGGTCAATAAATTGACCGATAATGAGCAACAGTTGATTGTTGACCAAGGAACGAAATATCTCAAATAAATTCAAGGTATGTGGAGTGAGAGAAAACTGGTGGTTGAGACAGTCGACTGCTAACCAAAACTCCTAGTTGTGGTAAAGTAGAGTTTATAGTTTGGAGAACTCTTAGTTGTGGTAAAGTAGAGTTTATAATTTGGAACAATGGACTGGTGTTAAATTTCAATCGATTGATGGATTAGTCAACTAAGTAGTTGACTAGGTTAAGAAGCCAACGAAAAGAATCAGTTCATGGCTGAGTCAACTAACGGCCCACATGGAAAGAAAAAATGTCATTGTGCGATAATAGACGAATGGCAAGGACTGATCAACCGATGAAGGAGTAGACGACAGTTGGGTGACAAAAATACTTACAACAAAGGATTTGAGGGTTATAAAAAGAGACACAGTGGAGGCATTAAAAACAAGCAAAATAGTGTTGGTTAAACCTATTATTAGCTTTCTATCTTTTTCTTGTGCTCTTTCTTCTTGTACTTTTTGTAGGTTTCTCCACCTCCGATAGTTGACCGAAAGGAGAAAGGATAGTGGCTTTTCATGAGTGATCCACCACATGGATCATAGGTTGTGGAATAAGAGCCTCAAGATTGAACCACGTTAAATAAATGTGCTTGTAATTTTGGTAAGCGTGATTGTTTATGTTATGCTTTGTGTTGTTTATGCTTTGATTGTGACCATGCTATCATCAACAAGAGTCTTTTAGAATCACACTTGCAAGTGTGTAATAGCTACCCCCCCCCCCTAGCTCAGTCATCCAATCCCCAACACAAGGTTTAAGTGATCTTTAAGGCCCTTGTAAGGTTCAAATTACTCATGTTTCACTCTCGACTAGAATGATACTATTACCGTATCGTGCCAACATTTCAATTTGTGTCAGTGACAAATTGGAAATGGAATGAGAAAGGAAATAAAGTAATAAATAAGACACATGTTTGAACTTTATTTTCCAAAAATTCACCTATGTTTTAGTATGCTAAGCGGTATCGAGTGTTGCCATGAAAGAAAACTCATTAATATGATTGACACAAAGACATAGGAGATATGTAATATCGAGTTTTGGTAATTAATCAACCTAACACATTTCGACTATTTCACACAACATTATAGAAAATTTCAAACTATAGCCCTTTGATTTAAAAACTTTTGTAAAAACAATCAATAGTTGCTTGAATTTTCTACTACAAGAAAATGGTGTTATGAACATGAATAATCATATGCTCCAAGAGATGACTTGATCTATATTAAATGTGTGTTCATTATTTTTGGATCAAAACATTTCATACCACGGATAAAAATGGTTTATTTATGTTGTATTTTAGTAAAACCACCTTATAAGCTTTGATATGGGAGACTACCTTTATAAGTACTCCAGGTCAACGCATTTGTTGCAAGGTACACATCGTAAATACCAAGGACTATCTATGAATAGTTTTAGTAAAAAAGGATGAAGACAATTTTGTTGGATACTTTTTATCAAGTAAGGTTTATCATGTTTATAGTAAGCGGTCACTTAAGATTGAAGAGTCATCCAACATCATATTTAGTGAATCTACTCAAGTGTATTTTAGGCATTCACCCACAAATTCAATCATTAAAGATTAGTGGCCAAGAAGCTTGCAAATATAAACATTAGTAAATAAAGTGCAAGCATAATCATATGAGGAACTAATGAAGGTGAGTATACAAGATTGAGGAAGAGATTGAACCCATCTTCTCTCTTGATGAAGTAAAAAACAAAAAAAAACAAATATATCCTCATCTTCTCTCTTGATGAAGTAAAAACAAAAAAAAACAAATATATCCTCATCTTCTCTCTTGGTGCAATCATGCACTAAGTGATCAAGTTCAACTACTTGTTCTTATGAAGATGTTGAACCCATCTTCTCTCTTGATGAAGTAAAAAAAAACAAATTTATCCTCATCTTTTCTCTTGGTGCAATCAAGCACCAAGTTATCAAGTTCAACTACTTGTTCTTATGTGGCTCACAAAGGCTTTTAGATTTATTTTGTGTTTCTAATAAATGCGCCATGTGTGAAAGGTTTAAGTGATTAAGATGGAGAGTTTGAGATCCTTGTAAGGCTCAAGTGTCTCTTGAGCATTGTTGATGTTTGAGGACACTATTCTAGTACCTACTAATGTTCCAATGTATAATGTCAATGTATGATTCTTTACATTACCTTGTATGAACAAGCTAAAAAATAACAACATTATCATAATTCATCTTGACATGTATTTTAAAACCTTGTTTATATATCTTAAAAGCATCTAAGACTTGTTGAGGCAATTATTGTCTCAATAAATCAAAGTATTTTGAGTAAAAGTCAATTTTTTACATTATTGTATATTTATATGTGGCCAATAAAATCCAAACCCACATGAGGGAGCAAAGATATAACTTAAATGTATAAATTGGGTCTCACCTAATAGCTTAAACTTTTTGGAAAGCTAGTCATTATATCAAATTTAACAAAATACATTATCAAAATTATAGACATCAACAACAACAAAACAGATTGCAATACTTGACAAAGCAAGAAACTAAATACCTTCAATTTCTTGCAAATAGTTATAAAAGCACTTATGCAAGCACGGTATTTTTTTTTCATAAAGCTTATCCAATGTCTAGAGAAACCAATGGTTACCGATTGAACATTCGCACTTAAAAAAAGATAATTCAAACAGATGACAAGCCTAAATAGAAACATCTCCACATATAGAAGTCTAAAGCCACTGGGAAATGTAACCACATAGATCCAACTAAGGTATATTTGGTAAAGATGTCAACAATCACACTAGCATTACTAGTGACATGGATAGAAAAGAAGGAAAGTATTCTAAGACAAACCTGAACAAGGTGTCTGAAGTCCGATATTGCTTTCATCAGTCCCAAATTAAGTACCCTTGCAGTCATAAAGAAACACTCACAGATAAAAGAATATTTCTCCTTTCTTGCATAACTCTGCAATGGTTTCAGCTTGAGAATGTAATTATCACTATCATTGCCAGTGCTTGTACCTTCTTGAGCATCCATATCATGATTATTCTTCGAGGAACTTTCATTCTCTAACCATGCTGATACTTCTTCAGATGATGCATACAGGGTTGTCAGTTGTCTAAGCACAAAACCAAGTACAATAATTAGATGCAAGATATAGACAAATCAACTATCACAGTCAATTTTCTTGGACTCACGTGAAATCTAAACGAGTATTATGAAATAAATATTTTGGATTAATTTTGTCTCTCTTTGTTACGGCACCATCCAGAAAGGGTTCACAAAGGTGAATCATTATAGAACTAAGGTTCACAAACATGCCAGAGCTGGCAGATGACAATGGATCCACCTGTAACATGATTGACAAATTACTAACTGTTAAGAATAATAAACGTAGAAAAAAAAGCAATAGAAGAGAGACATGGAGAGCTTAATAATTAATTCAGTAAGATTACCTGCATGCGAGACCTTGCTGAATTTTTCTTGATCGCTTCTGCAAGATATTCTAAAACTCTTTCTCGTGTATCTATATTTTTTAGTAAGATGAGGAACACCTCCCCAAGACCATCATACAAAATATTCATGTCTGTCTTGATTGCTGTGAAGGATGATAACAAATCAGCAGGCCGACGATTGGACGCTTCCGAGAAACATTGTTGTCTGTGATATTTAAAATAATCTCATTAGAGATGAAAAGGTTTATTTATCTATAAAACTAAAATATTAAACAAGAAAGTTAGTTAAAGATTATAGTGAAACACTCAGACAAATGCTGCACAAACATACTGTTTAACACTGAACATAAGATAGCAATCATAATTTTTCTTGGAAAAGTTTGCAAGCACAAACGATCACAAACAACTTCTGGAGTTGAAACGTGAAAAAGCTCAAAAATGGCAAAGGCAGGTTACATTTGAATAAAAACAAATAAAAATAAAATAGTAACACAAGCACCAAACAATATAATAGCACCAAACAATATAATAGGAAAGAGAGACTTACTAATTTTCAGAACATGGCATACACCACAACTATAATCATATCAGCAAAGATATCAATGTACCAGAACTGCACCATCCCCAACAAATTCAGAACACAACATAGTAATAAAGGAATGACCTAGGATGTTAAATTTTATGCAGTGAATTTAAGGAAAAGGACTAAAATGCAAATAAAACAAGTATAGATATCCAAAAAAAAGAAAGAATTGGAATTAGTAAACATAGCCTTTTCCATTATATATTGTTAGGGTAATGTCCACATGATATTCAGATTGTATAATTAACATGGATCTAATTAAGAAGGAAGAAGAAAATTCACCAATGTGCTTCTAATACAAACATGTATGTGAAAATGTCAAAGATTTGACTAACCCCACATCAGGTGTACTCTTAAATTCCTTAAAATCAGGCAATGCACTGACATGGAGAAAAGCTCCTAAAATGCTTTCTATCTCAATTACCCTCCCTTCGCCAATCAACAAGTAAGTCTCTTTAGGTATCCATCTTGGGTGATTCACCAAAGCTTTGGCACAACTAGGGTATTTAACCAATAGTAGCAGTGCTCTCAGCGGCTGCTGGAAGTTCCCTAATGCTGAGACTCTGCCCACACTCTGCTTCAGCTTCTCAAACAAATCCATCAAAACCGGTTCCAAACTGTCATCGTCACCATCCCTAAAGAATTCGTCAATAAAACCTGGAGGGCAATCGAATCCGCTGCCCAAACTATCACCTCGAAACCCATCAATCAGGGTTGAGACTTCTGAGAAGATCATCGACATCAGATCCGACGTTGCTGAAGAACCGGTCGGCCCAGACATCATAAACATATCCGGGTTCCCCGCTTGGATCCTACAATAAGAGATGATCATCTTCCGCGCTTGCTTGATGGTGGACTCAATCTCCAATCTAACGGAGGCGTCCTTCATCGAAGCAACCTTTTTCAACTCATCACAAGCGCGGCGGTAGCAGCCTACCAAATAACGGAAAGGAGGCTCAGCGTAGGGGAATTCGCCAGAGAGCCGATCTATGAGGACCCTCTCCATCGTATCTCGGGAAAGGGCGAGAAGTTTGCCCTCGCTAAGGATCTCGGCTGCCGTGAGCTCCAGAAAGATGATTCTAGGGTCATTCTGAGCGGGCTCTTGAAGGGCGACGAGAAAGATCTTACGGAGGAGGATGTCCTCGATCTCCTGCAGAGATCGCTGGGGCTTCTTCGCCGCCATTAAGAGGATGGAGCGAGGGTTAAAACTGGAGGTAGAGAAATTTCAGAAAGGGGAGACTTGGAATCGAAGAAACGAAGCTGCGCGTCGGGGTTTTATTACCGGCAGCCGGGCAACGCACATGAGACGGAGTCTTGTTATTTGGTTCCACAGGTCGAGTCGGTTATATTGAATTGTATGTGATTTTACCAATAGCAAACCTTTTTTATAGCCCACATAACAAATTTACATAAATTTTTAAACAATAAAAAATTTTAATATGTTAAAAATTAACGAGTAGTTTTACGTTCGACTAATCCTTGGGGGTCACGTAAATCGGCCATAACATTAATTTAGAAAGTAGAGATGAATATTAATGGGTAGCTTAATGTACAAGTGTTGTGGATAGGTAATTATTTATTTATTTATACTTTAACAATAGGATGATATGGTGTTGGTGTTAGCCCTAAGAGTCAATTATGAATTGATTAGGCTTGTTAGATTCATACGATGAATTATTGGACTAATGCGTTGAGTCTAATTTGGATTTGTCCATTTTGAGTTAGACTCAAGTTACACCACCCATTGAGTTAGACTCAAATTAGGCTCACTGAGTTAAACTCAAGCTAGTTTCATTTGTGTTAGACTCAAATTAAAAGAGGAATAATAATGATTAATTGAGAATTAATCATGCAATTAAGAGAGGAACATGAAAAGCTAAAACCTTTCACATTCATAGGATGAATATAAAAGGCTTTTACTTACATTTTGTGGATGACTTTTTGAGTCTTTATCTTCTTCCTCTTCTTCTTTTCTCTTCCTTAACCGAACACAACAAGAGAGGATTTCACTTCTTTTTTGGCGAACAACAAAAAAAGGCTAGCACATCTTAGTTATTCTTCTTCAAATTGTAAGTTCATGAGACGGACGGAACGTGTTCGTGTGGATACCATAGAGGCGCGAATGCTTGATCGCACTAAGATCTAAGAAGATTAAAGAAAAGTTGTTGTCCAGATTGCAAAGGGCACACAATGAAGGTCACTTCAATCTATTAGATAGAATAAAACTTAGCATATGGTTCTCCTTTGTATGGATCGTCTAGAGAGGATTTAGTATTTGGTTTTTTCACTGCGCTTTCTGTGTGTTTAGCGCACTAGATCCTTACAGTGGTATCAGAGCCACTTGCGAAAGCATATATTGAGTTATAGTTTGCTTTTATATATGATATGGAAATGTATGAGAAATTTACTATGGTTTCGTTACATGATTGTAAGTCTTTGTTTTGTTGGGAATAAAATAATATAGTATCTTCATATGTATTGTAAATGCGTGCTATATTTTAATTTCGTTCAACAAAAACATCCAACATTTTGTTAGCCTTCGATTAGTCAGTGATCTCAGGTAAGGCAGCAACACGTTCAAAGGAGTGCAAAATTTTTTTTGCTTCGGGGGTGCTACCCCTGGAAACCCCCCGCAAGGAGCGCTGCCCCTTAAACCCCCGCCCAATAACCTGCTAACGAGACCGCTGTGGCGTTGCGGCTCATAATTCATTTTAGAAATTATAGTATATTTTATGTCATAAAATATTATGAATGTTGTTTGACATGGTGCATGGTTATAGCCCTTAACCCCAATATGATTGTGTGTGTATGTTGTAATTTATAATACGGCCTGCGTGTTGTGCCTTCATCCTCATATTCTTATAGTAATTTACACTACCCTCGAATGTAACTCAAGATTTTTTTAGATTTTGTGATGTACAAGTTAAAAGAAATAATTAGTCTACGAACGACGGTGGAAAAGGGAGGGAGAAGGACAACAACACGTAACGACTGAGGAAGCACTTGGAGAAGCTACTTTTAACCTAGGTTGACCTTTTGATCTTCTCATTAGCTTGAGAAGATGATAGAAGATGGGGTCATAACTATGTCACATTTAATTTAGCATATATGTTGATGTATGTCATGATATGATTGTATGTGATGC